>BKCP01005639.1:0-156509 GCA_008636005.1 Striga asiatica
TGGACCGAAAGACCTTCTAAAAGACCTAAAAATGAGGGAAAATAAATGTAAAATAACAATAAAAAACGTAACAAAAATAATCACAACAGAGCCAAATGCCTAAGTTTTAGCCCAAGTTCCTTTAGCCCATGATATGGCCGAATATTAGCTGGTTAATTTGGAGTTAATTAAGCCTAAGAAAGGCTGGAGAATGTTTAAGCATGGTCAAGTGTCATTGGGAATTATTTAATGTGAGTGGGGCATTTTTATGTTGTATGTAGGTTTGGAATTGTCCCCCACTTACCTCAAGGCTTGACCAGAATCTTTCCCCACCCAACATGTACTGTAAGACCCTAGGATTCTCTTCAAAAATCCGTGCAATGCTTGCCCCAAGACTCCTCCAAGTCGCGCCAAAGTCCACCCATCATCCCACGCGCATGTGGAGACTTATGTCCCCCATCTTGTGGCTTTGTTCTCTCCGGCCAGCTCCACCTATTTAATACCATCATTAGCTGAGTATTGAAGCTCTTGGTCATTGGAGAAGTCTCAACACTTAAGAAATTTTGAGGGAAATACCGAGCCTAAGTCTTGAGCATTCCCGCGCGCGCGAGAGAGGGCGAGGAAGGGTTAGCCACGTAATTACCTTGCTCCAGCCGAGGTCTCTTGAGTCTTATGATTATTCAAGTGTTTATTGGATTTTTATAAGCCTTTTGAGCCTATCAACCTCAGCAAATTAGTCCCAAAGTCGAACCTAAGGACCAAGGCCGCGAGTGAAGCCCGTGTTGGAGTCATTAGCACCATTTCGAATTTTGAGAAAGGTAAGCTCAGATTCCTCATTTTTCCCAGCTTATACATGACATTTTAAGATTTATCATGTATAAAAATGAGGCCATGCATGTGAGAAAAAGAAGATATGAATTTTTGATCATTTGAGCCTTAATTTCGTAAATTCTAGCACATGCATGAGATGGCCGAGTTTGATGGCTTAAAATTCCTTAAAAATCATGTGGATTACATTGGTAAAAGATTAGCATGCTTTGAGTTCATATGTTCGGTGAAGTTATTAAGTGAAATCGAGCCATTTTCACCTCCGAACCTAAGTATATGTGCATGCATGTATTGACCAATGTTCTAGCCTCCATAGCCATGGTTTTTGATGCTTAGTATTTGGCCCTAAGTGATCTTGCATGTTGAGCAAGTTCATTTTCGTGCCCTAGTGTGGCCTCGTGCCTAACCGGCCCTATAACCCCACCTCATGAGCCAACCGAGGTCCCTCAGTAACTTTTGACATTTTTAAGTGTATTATGTCATATTATGTTGGGTTGGTTCAGTAGTCACCGGAATTAGTGGCCGGAAGTCCGGCAAGGACCGGCTAGGGTCACCAGCCGCGCCAGTCGCGCGTGCTGTGCCCATGCCGCGTCGTAGAGGCCAGGCAGTGCCTCTGTCTGTGCCCGCGCCTAGCGCTCGCGAGGCACCGTAGTGATGAAGATGTGGTCATTGACCCTAGCGAGCCCGAGGACGATATCCACGACGGCCTCGAGAGATGGCGAGAGGTTAGGCGAGAAAGGGCTCGAGGACGTGCTAGATGGCTGTGCGCACGCACTAAGGCGCGAATACCGACAGGTCGCGGCAACCGAGCCGCGAGGCGTGCGAGTCTAGGCCAAGTGAAGAAGACGTGCGCGACGAGTAGTGCGCATGAGCATGAGTCTTGGGCCGACGACGAGAGTGAGAATGTAGTGCCCGGGAAGGTGGGCAATTGGTGCAAGGCGTGCGCGAGGGAGCGTCGGGCACGGCGTATGCGGGCTAAGGCGGAAGGTGCACGAGGGGAGGATGTAGGGTGGACAGCGTGCACTTGGGACGACTGCGATGGCACGGATGCGCGAGTGGACTGGGGTGTCGCGATGGGCTCGATGAGCAGGTGCGAGCGGGGCACGGTGGTGGGAGTCACGCGCGA
The DNA here is from genome assembly GCA_008636005.1 of Striga asiatica. Taxonomy (NCBI): domain Eukaryota; kingdom Viridiplantae; phylum Streptophyta; class Magnoliopsida; order Lamiales; family Orobanchaceae; genus Striga; species Striga asiatica. The sequence goes on from BKCP01005639.1 coordinate 1,934, forward strand.
GGCGCTGGTCGAGTGGGGCGATGAAGTGGTCGTGCGCGACACACGAGCACGTGGCTGGGATGCGACCAGTGCAATGAGCGAGCGAGGAAGTGAGGCCGAGCGAGGGGACGTGCGAGGCATTCGCGCGAGGGGCGAGCACGCGTGGGCTGATGGGCGAGGGCGCACAGCGCGCGATGAGGGCGACGCGTGAGAGGTGCGCGTGCGCGTTACCGCGCGCAAGGAGGATAGGCTTGGAGAGGCGGCGCGCGACACAGACGGCTAGGGTTTGGCGCGCGACGACTTGGTGGGCAAGCAAAGGATTTGGGGCGAGATTTACATAGCTTATTTAGGAGTCTTAGTTTGGTTAGGAGTCCAAATAAAAGGCATGTGCCTATTAGATTCCTATTGGTCTTTTAATTGTTAGGAAAGTCTTTATTCCCAAGATGTTTAGTTGCATTAGGATTTATTTACTTGCATGATTTAGGAGTTCTATTTAGACTAGGATTAGATCTATTTGGTATCTATAAATACCCACCTATGTACCATTCGAAATTATGGTTGAGAAGTGAATAAAAAAGTCGAACATTGTGTTCAAAGTTCTCGTGTGTTTTCTCTTGTGAGTTTACATAGAGTTCGTGATTGAAATAGGACCAACATCCACGTTTCGTCACAGTGATTGAAATAGGACCAACATCCTAGTTTCGTTACATTTATCGCGAAGTACGAAGGCGTCGGCGCGAGTATTAGCAACCTATCGCAAAGGAACCAAGGCGTCGGCGCGGGTTTTGAGCGAATCAAGCTAGACGTAACACACGATCCTTCATCACGCAGTCCCAGCGCACGCGACAGCGCCCAACAGCGCCTGTCCGTGCCAGCCAGCGAGGTCTCAGCGCCAGTCGCGCCAGAGCACCTCCGACAGCGCTCGGCAGCGCTGTCCCAGCGTCATGCACGCGTGACCTTGAGCCAGTCGCTCGTGCCACGCGGAGTCGACCTCGGGTTGTGCTAGCAGCGCACCCGAGTGTTCATTACCACACCTTACTGAACCCGAGCCGTGTTCAAAGGCCTCAGGACGTGCCCAGCCGCACTCCTGAGCACTCAGTTGGCCCGGGACGTGCCCAGCAGCACGCCCGCGTGCCCAGGGTCGCCCGGCAGCACCCTGACAGCCTTAGCCGCGCCCGAGCCGCATGAGTAGTGTCTGGCCGTGTCAGTTCTCGTGCCAGACGCACTCGGGTCGTTCCCAGCCGAATGCCCAGTGCCCAGTCAGCCCGGGTACGCGTCAGTCCCGCATCCCTCGTGTTCGGTCGTGCCCAGCAGCGCACCAACACTTCCAGTGACTCTTGGTTGTGCCCAGTAGCATCCGAGTGGCACTAGTCGTGCTCGTGCTTGCGCTAGCAGCGCACCAGAGCACCCAACCACTCTTAGTCGTGCCCAGCAGCACCTAGTGGCACCAGTTGTGCCAGGGCCCGTGCCAGCCGCACCGCCCGCTCCCAGCAGCGCCTAGCACCGAGGCCGGTCGCACCCAGCTCGTCCCCAACGCCGTGTTAGGGCCCCAGCAGGCCCGGCATGGGATCGAGCCCGGCCAGTCCATGCAGCCCGTGACCACCCGGTCCAGAGTGAACCGGCGGTCCGACCCGGTCCGGTCAGCCCGACCCGGTTCAGTTAGTGAGCGAACCGGCCAGTTTAGCCGGCGGTTCGAGTCAGTTTTGGTTCGTGATTTTCGGTCCGAGTCTTATTCCAAAATTTAAGTAATTTTCCGAGCCAAACTAGATCAGTTATGCGTATCAGTCTAATTTCCGGACTTAGAATTATTTCAGTGAACCCATAGAGCGTTCCTTCATATCCGGATGAGTAATCTGATAGAGTAGAGCATCCTAGCATATTATTGAGCATATGACGAGCATAGTACTTAGTATATTTGTTTGCTTATATTTTTATGTAGCTTGAGGAGTCAGCTACCAGCACAGCCGCACTTACATATTTTCAAAGCAGATCATGTGGGGACCCAGTCTGGGTTATACATTGAGTATAATAGTCGATATCACGTTCAGGTATGTATATGAGTTTTATCTGCTTGGGGTCAAGGCCGAGTTTGCCTTCCCTAAGTTCTGGTGGTGGCCCAGTTCGCCTTAAATATACCATCAGAGTGTGCACACGGTTACCGGCCAGAGAGTCCGGGAGTTACCGGCCAGAGTGTTCCGGGAGATTTTAGTTTACTTACATATATTGGTTCTGTGATATCATTATTATTATTGCTGTTTACTTTAGAATGGATTTTTATGGAGTACAAGTGGACCGCACTCACCCCCACTTTATATTTTCAGATGGCAGGATCGACGGGCAGGCGTGAGTCCAGCTGTGGTGGTTGTGGTCGTGAGTTCCGCACGAAAGCTGTTCCCGGGACATTTGTTTAAAATGTTTTGCATAATTACTATGACCACGCATTTCAGACTTCCGCTACGTTTATTTTTGAACATGCATGACGTTATTTTCAGACATTAAAGTTTTACCCGGTTCGCCAGTACGAACGGGTCCAGATTAATATGCATGATTTGATAAAAGATTTAAATATAATTTTCTTAAAGTCTAAACCGGTTGATAGACCTTGTTAAGGAAAACGGATTTTCAAAGTAAATAAGTTTTTAGCAGCATCCCGAGATAAGTTTGCAAATGATTACGAAAAATTTATAAGCGTTTTCGAAGGTAACATTTGCGAAAAATTGGCCCTAAGTAGCGGGGTGTTGCATAAATCACTAGAAAGATGATGTAAAAGTTTGAGCATGTTTGGAGGTCATTTGTTCGGTCAACTAGTTCGTGATTTTTTGGGTACTTTTCACCCCCGAGCCATATTAATGTGCATGAAAGTATAAGCCAACATTTTAGCCTCCTTAGTCATGATTTTTGATTTATTATACTCGGCCATAGTCATTTATGCAAGTTTAAGAAATTGGTTCGGTGACCCCATGCTCGTACGTGCCTTATTGGCCCTACCGAGCCCTTAGCATTTTTACCCGAGGTCTCATAGCATTTTTTTTTTCATTTTTGTGCCTATGGTATCATGTTGAAGTATAAGATGCATGTCCCTAGTAAAATCTCCAAAAAGTCGAAAAGGGGCCAGTCATGGTCACTAGCCGCGCCCACCGCGCGTACAGTGTCGGCCCTGTGCCTGTCCGCGCGCCTAGCGGCCCCAGGGACGCTAACTCCAGATCGTGCGTCGGGTAATTAAGCCCGTGCTGCTCCAGCTGTCTCAATGTATACGCCACAAATTTCTCATGCTAAATCAACACACATCCTAAACCTTACTTCGAAGCATCACTATAGATCGTGAACTCAAAACCAGGGTCAGGTCAACTCTAAAACAAACCTAAAAAGACACGACTAAGGCACAAAAAACACATGAAAGTACCACAAAAACTCAACAAACAGTCCACAGTGCAAGGCGAGTTTCCAAGAGTTGAAGGCAAGACTTACCACCGCACCTGTGTTGACCATAGCTTCTGTGGTCCATGCACTGAAGAATTGGAGGCACTATCTCTATGGAGGGAAGTATGAGATCTTTACTGACCACAAGAGTCTGAAGAACTTGTTCACTTTATTGTATGTACATAGGAGGTTTGCGATAGGGCCAAGTAGGGAGTTAGACCAGGATTCTATGAATACATTATTTATGGTTTTGAATCTTTATGCGGGATATACTGTGCGATAATGGTGAGCATAATGGTTTGCTCACACCCATTACTTTTCTTCTTGTCTCCCGTTCCTGTAGGTTAAGCATGGCTGGAAGCGGCGGTGTGAAGACGATCGAGTGGTGGGCATTTGTTGTCTTATTATCATTGTCTTATGCTTCCGCCTATTTTTAACCTGGTTGAACTATTGCTTTTGACTTTGACTATTTCCTGCTTGGTTTGGATAATTTGTTATTGTTGGGTTGATGTAATGCCCCGTTGGATTATTGAATAATTGGGAATTAATTATTATTTATTTTTATTATTATTAATTGCCTTTATTTATTGTTGTTATTGATTAAATGTTAAATATTAAATGTCTATATGATTTATCTGTTAAATTGCGAATTAAATGTCTAATTGTCTAAATATGATTAATTGTCAAATTGTCTAGGTGTTATTATTTAATTAAACTGTGTATTTGTATTTTTACTAATATTATTATTAGTTTAAAATTTAATTGAGTGTAATATATATATATATATATAGANAATATTATTATTAGTTTAAAATTTAATTGAGTGTTATATATATATATATATGTTACCCGGTTTATATGTTAATCTTAATCGTTCGTTAAATCGTCGGGCCGAACCAAATTAGGATGGCTAATCGAGCCCGAGGAAAATGAAAGCTGAGCCCGAGAGTTGGGCCAAATCTCTAAACCTGGCTGGACCCGTTTTATCTGCCCGCCCCATTAGTATATGCGTGTGTGATTTTTTTTCTTTCTGTCCAAGACTTTTTAAACCCTAAGACTATACGTACAAGTCTCTATCTCTCATCTTACCCCGCAGACTCAGAAATCTCTCTCGCCGAAATCCCTCTTCACCCGTCTTGATCATGTCTTGATCAGATCAATTAGAATCACCGAGAATCCGTCCAAACCCATCAATCTCAACCTTCACTGCCGCACTCTGTTCACGCAAAGGAGGAGGAGGTCAATCCCGTTCAGCCATCGCCGACGATTTTTCCCTCAGTCCGTCGGCTTCTGCTCGCAGCATCTCACCACCGCCGAATCTCCCTCACCGGAGAACTAGTGAGCAGCCGGCGACTTCGTTTCAAGTAGTCGAGCCCCGGTTGGAATTTTCAGGACCCGTCGAGTTTCCCTCGCGAACCCCAACAGATCCAAACTGAGCCCGTCCTCCGGCGCTCACAACCGCCGCGCGCAGGAGCACCTTCGACCAGCAGCGACCACGCGACTCCTTCCGGTGAGCAGCAGGATATCCTATCGAGCAATCGTGGCCATAGTCGGGCAGTCTGCGAGTTCTGTTTTCATGCTCGTGAGGTCCCCGCTTCTCTTCACGATCGTCGCCCCGGAGGTCCCTCCCTCTCGTCACGTGATTCTGACGATTAGCGACCATCAAATTCACCGAACCTCCAGCATCCCAAAACCCTGTTCGCGTGATAAGAACGTGCGACAGAAACTTCCATCCCACGCCGCTGCAACGTCCTCCACCACCGCGAGCAGCCGCAAGACGAGAGCACCCCCTTCCGCTCGATTTCGGAACTCCGTCGCAGCACCTTCGCGCGCCTTCCAACCTGCAGGCTCCCTTTGTGAGCTTCCCGTTAATCACCCACACGCAAGCCAAGACGAGCAACCCCGTCGAGCCCTCCGTGCGTGCCGTCGACTCTCGTGTTCGTTTCGTTTTTGTTCGATTCTCGAGAACGGTACAAGGCTCGACCCATCTCGTTTATTTTTTTTGTCTCGTGTATGTTGTGTTATTGATTGTTGAAAGAGATCAATGAACACCTGTGAATATGAATATGTGACTTTTGTGTTCATAAGGATATATATGTGTGTTTGAAATTGATAAAGGAAATAATGTTGTATGTGTAGACGAACTCGTCGATTTGGTGAAATCGAATGAGACCTCGTCGAATCGTGATAGAGTCACTGTGGGTTGGAACTCGTATTGTCCTTAGTCTTATGGCGAAGACTTCGGACGGATTTGTCGTAAAACGAGTCGGTTATGAATTGTTGAAATTATCTAGTCGCTGATTTGATATATAAATTATGATAAATTTTGTGATGCTCGTATTGCCGCGAAATTTTGTGTGCTCGACCCTCTGCTGGAAATACATGTTGTGTAAAAATTTCAGATTTAAATAATAAGTCTAGCTATTTTTAATAATTGTTTGAAAATCTGAGCAGAATCTTGTAAAATGCATATTAAATTCAGTTGTGCCTCAAAAATTATGAAATTTGAATATGATGTCTTCCTGTGTGTTTTCTAGGTCGTGTAAAAGTTTTGGAATTTTTGAACTTCGTTTGCTATACTTAAAAATCATTTTTTTGTATTCTGCAGATTCATAATTTAATTTTATTAAATTTAATTCTTGCTGGAAAATTATGAAACTTTACTGAGAGGCTTATTTTATGTACTTATGCATGCTGTTAAAATATGAAAATTTTTGGAGTTCATTTTAGTTCGATTTTGATTTAAATTCGATAAACTGCTGAAACTCGTTTGAATTTTTAAAAATAGAAACAGTTAATGTCATGGGCTGTAATTTTTATATGTTGTTTATATCATGAAGTTGTGTATTGTGTAAAATTTTCAAGTCCTGAATCATTCCTTAAGTTTGAGTATAAATGCATGGCTCGATTTTGCTGATATCTTGTGGGAATTTTGTAAAATAGGGTACTTAGGTTTTGAAGCTGAAATTTTGTGTATTTGCTTAACTCTGGAAGGTGAAATTTTGGTTAAAATTTCAGGGTTAAATTCGAATCATAACCTGGTCAACTTATTTTTGTGGTTTAAATCTAGTATTTTAAATACATAGCTTTTGGAAATAATACTGTTAACCGACTCGTCATTTATTTCACTAAGTGTTTGGCTTGGTCAATGTTTATGTTTGATTATATGAACTCCCATGTGTAATTGGTTGAGTCTAGATGTCAAGTCTAAGTGTTCCAACGTCCACAGGACTTCACGAACAACTTAGTTGAATCGAGTTCGACTAAGTATGATTGTGATTTCTCGTTTAAGTCTGAATAGGTGTTGATTATAGCATCTGGACTTAATGTAGGTGTTTGACGAGCCGAGCTCGCAGCCTAAACGTGCTTTCGTGGTTATCTCCGATTTGCGACCAGGTGGGTTTTATTTAAAATTCGTCTACGCCATAAATTATTTACATTTGTTGAATGGTGTGATTAATGCATGCGTATGAACCATGTAACTCTTGTTGTGAGCTGTATGTCCTTCGAGCGGTTGTCCCCGTCGTTGTGAGCTGTATGTCCTTCGACGGTGCCTTTGATAGGCAGTTTCCCTAGCCTAATGATAGGCAAGGCCGAGGGGAGCTGTACGCCCTTCGGTATTTTACTCCCATTGTTGTGAGCTGTATGTCCTTCAATGGCTAATGATAGGTATGCACATTGAGTAAAAAGGTTATGATTAGGAGATGTGATAATTGATTGATTCGTGTTCATGCTGCAACCATGCCTAACTTTTGTTGTATATAATTTATTGCATAGTGGTGAGCACTACTTTTTCCTACTGTGCTCATCCCCACCTGAAATTCACGTTTCAGGTTAAGCAAAGCGGGCACGACGGCGTGATGGCGAGTGGATGGTCATTTATGTTATTTGCTTCCGCATTGTTTATTTGAACAAGTTAAACCCGATTTGATAAACTTGAACTGGTTGGGTTTTGAACATGTGAATTTCTTTCAGACCATGTCGTTTGAAAATGTTGGTTTTGAACTTATGTTTCGGTTCGCGTTATTGAACTATGATTGGATATTCAGGATGAATGTGTTATTTGAATATCATGTGAATTGTTGGTTTTTAGGACAATGAGGTCCATGTGAAAAACCGGGTAATGAATTCCCGTGAGGTTTCAAATATGAATTGAAATCAAGATAATGCCCTAATGATATGGATTTTGAAAAATGAATTTCGAAAATGTAAACATGATTTTTGAATAAGCCATGGATTATTTCTTAAATCAAAGTGGGGCGTTACAGTTTGGTATCAGAGCCAGTCTGCGTTTTTGTAGACTGGTATGTGTGAATTATGTGAATTATTTGCATAATATGTACATGACCACTCGCTTCCGTCGTGCCTCGCCACCCAGGTATGAGATTCCTGATTAAGTTTATATTGCTTAAGGTATGTGTTTAAATAAGTATCAATGAAAATACTTATGACGTGAAATGTGAAATTGGTATTCTTGCCTAAGTAGTAATAAGACTGCTTATGATATGAATATGTTGTTAATTGGGGCTTAGGAATTTATCCTCCTACTTCTGCATTATTGAACTCTAGTATTTAATGGTGAACTCTAGAAGAGTTGTATACCTCCGTATGTTCAGACTTGAACTCTAACGGTATAGAGTTAAGATCTGACTTGAAATTTTTTTTTATTATTGGAAATTCGATATGATGTTATCGAGCTGAGTTCTGTTTTAGCAATCCTCTCGATGTAAAATCCAGTGTCTTCAAGTGAGGACCGGGAGTGGGGTCTAGGTGTCAGGTTCGTGTGGATGAACCGATTTCCTTTTTGCTTATGAATCCGTGGAGAACAATATGGTGATTGAATTTATCCTGTTTTAATTCATTCGCTTTTCATCGGTTGGATTTGAAAATACGTTGGGTAATCGAGTATACATTAGTTCGTATGCTCGTTCGATGCGTTGATTATTTTTCTTGGACTTCTCGTGGACATCCGAACTCTCGATTTCAAAACCGAACCTCAAGTCGCTGTGATTTAATCATATTAGTCGGAGCTTTGCTCTGTTGTCCGACACTCTTACCTCGTGTTGTTTGAGATTCGTCGAGTGTGAAGAGTGAAACCTTATTAGTAACCTTTGTAGCGGTAGTTGTTCATCGCTGTTATCTTTTTATTTTCGAAACTCGGTCAAATATTTTCGAACTCTTCTGATGAATTGAAGTTCAACTCCTATGATCCATCCCGATCAAGAACCATGTTGTTATCGTTTTTATGTTAAGAATTTTGGCCAAGTTTGACAATTGTGCGTTTAGTTTCTGTTGCTCGATATTATCAAATTAAAATACGTAATAATTCAAGCGAAGCATAAGATGTTATTTCCTATTGTGTTTAATGAAGACCGAGTTGGACCTCGGACAACGTGTTTCGATTTATTGAATGTTAAATCTTAAAGTATGAATATTGAGGCTTGCTTAACGTGTAATTTATGTGATTCGATGCTATGTGTTGTCCGAGCACTTTAAGTTGTTAAATTGCATGAAAAAAAAATAAAATAAAATAAAATCGAGCCTCAGTTGGACTCTGTTTTTGTTAACTAAGATGATGTTTCTTGGACAAGTGTTCTTCATGTATTTTGAAGTTCTCCGAATGAGATTTCTGTGAGTTTTAAAATTTTGTGATTTGGAATCAAAATTAATTTTATTGGAATTTTTAAAGTTGGACGAGCATGCTGTTTTGAATAAACTCAGACCGAAATCTTGCCCTTAATTCATTGCTATCTAAGATGGCCTTAACGTGCCTGAATGAAAGTTTGTTCTTCATGCCAAATGTAGTATTTGTTGTTAGCAGCCTTTGCGAATTGGAATTATGAAATTTAGAGTTTTGGTTGATTTTATATGATTTTTCTAAGTGGGTGGTACCCCCAGTTTTTATGAAACCAGGACTGTGTTAAGTGTTGCGTGTATACTCCGAATTGATGCCTTAAACATGATTATATGTAAAAATGCCCTTCATGAAATATGTAGCTTTCCTTGTGTAGATCTTGTAGGTTTTGAGTTTGTATGATTTAGAGTTCTATAGCTTGAGTTATTGTTGTTTTACTGAAGTGCTGTAACTTGTCCATTTTCATTTCTGGACTGCAGCTATGTTTTGTGTTATTGTTGAAATATCTATGTGCCGATGGTAGAATTTGTTAAAGTTGTCTTCATAAAAATTGTAACTTTATTTCTTATCTTTCTATGAGTACCACATTCATATTTTTATCATGACCATAGCTCGAGTCATCTTCAAAATACTGCCACCCTGTTTGAATGTTTTAACTGCACTCTTATGCTAAATGCTTGCTGAGTTATCACGTGGATAATGACCTCATATGATTTTACATTGTTTTTGAGAGTTGTATATCTATGTCTTAGGAATTACATGCCACTGTTTTCATGTTATTCCGACTTATATGCTGCTAGATGTGATCATTTGAAAATCGCTGCGCATATCATATTCTACAAAATCGCTAGTTGATTTCCGAAAATGGCACGCATCATCGAAATGCTAGATTATATGACCTAAGTGATTTAATTCTTGATCCATGTAGTGTTTATGATCCATGAATGTCTTAGCTAAGTATATTAAGCAAGCCAAAATATCCAACAACCGAAAAGACTTAAACATAAAATGTTTTCAAAGTATGCAAGCAAGGCGAAGCCAGGCGAGCTAGTTGTCGTATTTCCCGTCAGGAGCTATTGGTTGGTCTTACTCCCGACAGGTTAACCATACTTGAATTCTTTTGATAATTCTCGTCTATCACAAGTGTGTGATCTTTTCGCGTGTTTTAGTGTGGTGTTTGGAAATAGTGGACTTGGAACCTTGAACCGAATGCCGACCCTGGCTGGGTGTAGCTACGCGAAGTGGTGGCCGAGCACGCACGACCATGCTGAGAGACGGGAGGCTTGTGCACGACCGACCGTTGACTCGCATGCGAACTGCAGCCGCCATCACCGTACGCACGAACTCCCCAGGCCAGTGTGTACGGCCAACCAGCGATGTTTTCTCGAACTGTTCGAACCGTTTCATGTTGGAACATTTGGTTAGCCCTATTTAAACTTTTTCCTTGCGAGCCTTGAACCGAGAACTCCAAGTCCCACTAATATGTGTATAAATCCTTAATCGATGGTTTCTGATTAAGGAGAGTAGTCGATGAGTCCCTATGCTTTACTTGAGAGTTTCTCGAGTCGACAAATTGGGAATGTCGTGTTTCTTTGGGTCAAGCCTTATGTTTGTGCATAAGGGTTGCGCTCGACTCATGGAGTCGATATCATGAGAGTGTGAGCTTGATGGTGTCGTGCTTTATGTATGTGGTACCGTGTCGTCGTCTCTGATAGAGACACACGGCCGTGATGAAATCGTGAGCAAGTTGTCAGTGTGACTCGAATACGAGACTGAAACTTGGCGTCACGTGTCCACTAGTCGGTGTACGCTGGCGATACACCGAACGACCTGTTGAGGTCTTGTGTGCTGTCGCAAGCCGTTGATACTCATAAGTATAGGCTAAACCGAACTGGGTCCCTTGTAAGAAGATGTACGCCTGAGCTCGGGCAGGACTGATCACCCTCCCAAGCAAGAAGGTAAGCATATGAGCATAGGGCGAGTCGGATTGGTTCCTGTATGTGAGTACGTGCCTTTCGAGTATAAGGCGATAGGACTCATGGGGACGAAATTGAGTTCCGGAGAATGATGCCCGGTCCTCGTGATTGGATATTCCTGTGCGAGTCTATCGTATCCTTTTTGATGTGTGTTCTTTTGCATTTCCTAGGACGGAAATATTTTAAGGAGGATAGATTGTAATGCCCCGTTGGATTATTGAATAATTGGGAATTAATTATTATTTATTTTTATTATTATTAATTGCCTTTATTTATTGTTGTTATTGATTAAATGTTAAATATTAAATGTCTATATGATTTATCTGTTAAATTGCGAATTAAATGTCTAATTGTCTAAATATGATTAATTGTCAAATTGTCTAGGTGTTATTATTTAATTAAACTGTGTATTTGTATTTTTACTAATATTATTATTAGTTTAAAATTTAATTGAGTGTAATATATATATATATATATTACCCGGTTTATATGTTAATCTTAATCGTTCGTTAAATCGTCGGGCCGAACCAAATTAGGATGGCTAATCGAGCCCGAGGAAAACGAAAGCTGAGCCTGAGAATTGGGCCAAATCTCTAAACCTGGCTGGACCCGTTTTATCTGCCCGCCCCATTAGTATATGCGTGTGTGATTTTTTTTCTTTCTGTCCAAGACTTTTTAAACCCTAAGACTATACGTACAAGTCTCTATCTCTCATCTTACCCCACAGACTCAGAAATCTCTCTCGCCGAAATCCCTCTTCACCCGTCTTGATCATGTCTTGATCAGATCAATTAGAATCACCGAGAATCCGTCCAAACCCATCAATCTCAACCTTCACTGCCGCACTCTGTTCACGCAAAGGAGGAGGAGGTCAATCCCGTTCAGCCATCGCCGACGATTTTTCCCTCAATCCGTCGGCTTCTGCTCGCAGCATCTCACCACCGCCGAATCTCCCTCGCCGGAGAACTAGTGAGCAGCCGGCGACTTCGTTTCAAGTAGTCGAGCCCCGGTTGGAATTTTCAGGACCCGTCGAGTTTCCCTCGCGAACCCCAACAGATCCAAACTGAGCCCGTCCTCCGGCGCTCACAACCGCCGCGCGCAGGAGCACCTTCGACCAGCAGCGACCACGCGACTCCTTCCGGTGAGCAGCAGGATATCCTATCGAGCAATCGTGGCCATAGTCGGGCAGTCTGCGAGTTCTGTTTTCATGCTCGTGAGGTCCCCGCTTCTCTTCACAATCGTCGCCCCGGAGGTCCCTCCCTCTCGTCACGTGATTCTGACAATTAGCGACCATCAAATTCACCGAACCTCCAGCATCCCAAAGCCCTGTTCGCGTGATAAGAACGTGCGACAGAAACTTCCATCCCACGCCGCTGCAACGTCCTCCACCACCGCGAGCAGCCGCAAGACGAGAGCACCCCCTTCCGCTCGATTTCGGAACTCCGTCGCAGCACCTTCGCGCGCCTTCCAACCTGCAGGCTCCCTTTGTGAGCTTCCCGTTAATCACCCACACGCAAGACAAGACGAGCAACCCCGTCGAGCCCTCCGTGCGTGCCGTCGACTCTCGTGTTCGTTTCGTTTTTGTTCGATTCTCGAGAACGGTACAAGGCTCGACCCATCTCGTTTATTTTTTTTGTCTCGTGTATGTTGTGTTATTGATTGTTGAAAGAGATCGATGAATACCTGTGAATATGAATATGTGACTTTTGTGTTCATAAGGATATATATGTGTGTTTGAAATTGATAAAGGAAATAATGTTGTATGTGTAGACGAACTCGTCGATTTGGTGAAATCGAATGAGACCTCGTCGAATCGTGATAGAGTCACTGTGGGTTGGAACTCGTATTGTCCTTAGTCTTATGGCGAAGACTTCGGACGGATTTGTCGTAAAACGAGTCGGTTATGAATTGTTGAAATTGTCTAGTCGCTGATTTGATATATAAATTATGATAAATTTTGTGATGCTCGTATTGCCGCGAAATTTTGTGTGCTCGACCCTCTGCTGGAAATACATGTTGTGTAAAAGTTTCAGATTTAAATAATAAGTCTAGCTATTTTTAATAATTGTTTGAAAATCTGAGCAGAATCTTGTAAAATGCATATTAAATTCAGTTGTGCCTCAAAAATTATGAAATTTGAATATGATGTCTTCCTGTGTGTTTTCTAGGTCGTGTAAAAGTTTTGGAATTTTTGAACTTCGTTTGCTATACTTAAAAATCATTTTTTTGTATTCTGCAGATTCATAATTTAATTTTATTAAATTTAATTCTTGCTGGAAAATTATGAAACTTTACTGAGAGGCTTATTTTATGTACTTATGCATGCTGTTAAAATATGAAAATTTTTGGAGTTCATTTTAGTTCGATTTTGATTTAAATTCGATAAACTGCTGAAACTCGTTTGAATTTTTAAAAATAGAAGCAGTTAATGTCATGGGCTGGAATTTTTATATGTTGTTTATATCATGAAGTAGTGTATTGTGTAAAATTTTCAAGTCCTGAATCATTCCTTAAGTTTGAGTATAAATGCATGGCTCGATTTTGCTGATATCTTGTGGGAATTTTGTAAAATAGGGTACTTAGGTTTTGAAGCTGAAATTTTGTGTATTTTCTTAACTCTGGAAGGTGAAATTTTGGTTAAAATTTCAGGGTTAAATTCGAATCATAACCTGGTCAACTTATTTTTGTGGTTTAAATCTAGTATTTTAAATACATAGCTTTTGGAAATAATACTGTTAACCGACTCGTCATTTATTTCACTAAGTGTTTGGCTTGGTCAATGTTTATGTTTGATTATGTGAACTCCCATGTGTAATTGGTTGAGTCTAGATGTCAAGTCTAAGTGTTCCAACGTCCACAGGACTTCACGAACAACTTAGTTGAATCGAGTTCGACTAAGTATGATTGTGATTTCTCGTTTAAGTCTGAATAGGTGTTGATTATAGCATCTGGACTTAATGTAGGTGTTTGACGAGCCGAGCTCGCAGCCTAAACGTGCTTTCGTGGTTATCTCCGATTTGCGACCAGGTGGGTTTTATTTAAAATTCGTCTACGCCATAAATTATTTACATTTGTTGAATGGTGTGATTAATGCATGCGTATGAACCATGTAACTCTCGTTGTGAGCTGTATGTCCTTCGAGCGGTTGTCCCCGTCGTTGTGAGCTGTATGTCCTTCGACGGTGCCTTTGATAGGCAGTCTCCCTAGCCTAATGATAGGCAAGGCCGAGGGGAGCTGTACGCCCTTCGGTATTTTACTCCCATTGTTGTGAGCTGTATGTCCTTCAATGGCTAATGATAGGTGTGCACATTGAGTAAAAAGGTTATGATTAGGAGCTGTGATAATTGATTGATTCGTGTTCATGCTGCAACCATGCCTAACTTTTGTTGTATATAATTTATTGCATAGTGGTGAGCACTACTTTTTCCTACTGTGCTCATCCCCACCTGAAATTCACGTTTCAGGTTAAGCAAGGCGGGCACGACGGCGTGATGGCGAGTGGATGGTCATTTATGTTATTTGCTTCCGCATTGTTTATTTGAACAAGTTAAACCCGATTTGATAAACTTGAACTGGTTGGGTTTTGAACATGTGAATTTCTTTCAGACCATGTCATTTGAAAATGTTGGTTTTGAACTTATGTTTCGGTTCGCGTTATTGAACTATGATTGGATATTCAGGATGAATGTGTTATTTGAATATCATGTGAATTGTTGGTTTTTAGGACAATGAGGTCCATGTGAAAAACCGGGTAATGAATTCCCGTGAGGTTTCAAATATGAATTGAAATCAAGATAATGCCCTAATGATATGGATTTTGAAAAATGAATTTCGAAAATGTAAACATGATTTTTGAATAAGCCATGGATTATTTCTTAAATCAAAGTGGGGCGTTACAGTTGAACTTTTGGAACCATGTTTAATATTCCAATTGGTTTTGGAACTTAAGAGATAAATTGTTTTAAATTTATATGGCTGTTTGTTTATGCATGAATGAGTTCCATCCATGTGTTCGTACTTTGTTTAATCGTTGTTGGTAGATAAGTAGCGACCGTTGAGAAATAAATGTAATTTGAGATTTTGCGAAAAATTAACTCTAATTTTTATAAATAAATTTGGTAAATCTTTAAAATAAAACGGGGCGTTACATCCGGCGTCAGCTCGACTTGATGAAAACAAAAATAAACGAAGAGAAAATATGGTAGCAATAAGATCCTAGGTAGATAAACTGAGCCTTCTAATAACGCTTAAAAAAGTCGAGACTTTTTTAACAAGATAGGCATAGATTTAACTCTTAAAACTCAAGCACGCAAGAAAAACAAAGCAAAGTCGAAGAACCGATGATGTACACATGATTCCGGCCAAGATCCCAACTTCACCTGGATAAATATCATAAGCAAGAAGGAATACAAACTCGAAGTAATAAGCCCTAATCAAGATACTTACCATCCTATCGCAAGCTCAGACGAAAATAATGAGTAAAGATCGGATCTTGAACAAAAAATAAAGTCACAGAAAAAGTTACCGGAAAAGTCGCCGGAAAATATCAAGTCTTGGAGCTCTCAAACACAAAGCATAAAACAAAAGAAAGAGAAATTCCCAAAGGAGAAAAGTGAAAAATGAGAGTTAGCTCCCCAAATGCAAAGGGAAGAAATGTATTTATACTACTCTCCAAAAACACACACTAGCAACACATACATTTAATGAAGCTTGAACTCACGGGGTCTCGAAATGCATTTCATTGCGAGTGTGTTGCGAGGTGGATGGGCTGTCATTGCTGGACTCGCCGAGTTGTGACCTCAAGTTCGCAGCGAGTGTGGGTGATGGGCGCGGCTCTTGGGCGCTCGCGAAAGCAAGTTCGCGGTGAATGTGGCGCTGGCGAGTGCATGCTGGCGCGGGTTTTGCGCGCTCGTGAAAGCAAGTTCAGGGCGATTGTGGCGCTGATGAGTGCACACTGGCACGGGTCTCCGGCGCTCGCGAAAGTAGGCTCGTTGCGAGTGCCGACACTAACAAGGGTCTTCTCCCAGCCTCTGGGTGGATGCTCGTAGGCGAGTGCACGGGCGTTGCAGGGCTTGCCGCGCAGTCACGAGGTGGAGCTCCCCGTGAGTGTTGGGTCGCTAGGTGCGGGCCTCTCGCAGACTCACGAGCCGCATGTGGCTAGGGAGGGCCTAGTGCGGTCGATGCACGAGTCGTGATATGGAAATGGCCCGGGACGGTTCGGGAAGGCTCGAACAGCTCAAAAGGCTCGATCGGCTTGGGTGGCTTGTATTTCCAAGCTTAACAAGATGGACCTGCACAACACCAAAAAGACAAAAAAATACGCCAAAACACAAAAACACAAGATGAGAGCAAAAATACACTAAACACAACAAAATAGACCGGTCTGGGCACGCAAAGTGCGACCGGGCGCAGCCCTGGGCGCGGCTGGCATGACCTTGGCACTGGTCGTGCCTCTCGAGTGCTGCGGGCGTGCTGCTAGGGCACGTCACGCAGCCCGCTGGGTTACGGTTGAATTTTTAATGCCCTGTCTTTCGAGAGGCGACATGGTCGCAGGCATTGCATATGCGGGGCGCCAGGACGCTTACGTGCACCTGTTCAGAGACCAACTGCAAGTCAAGGTTTGGCCGATCAAGCTGGCGTGGGAGTTCCGTGTGTCCAGTGATGGCAACTGTAGCTTGCGTGTGAGTCAACGATCGACCGTGCACAAGCCTATCGTCTATCAGCACGGGCGTACACGCTTGACCACCACTTCGTGGAAACACCCAGTCAGGGTCGGCTTTCGGTTTAAAGTTTTGACAAGAAAATTTAATCCATGGTTTTTCTCAATACGAAAATTTTCTGACTTGGAATTTCAAATAGGCTAAGGCAATAGCAAGAGAAGGGTTTTCCACAAAAAAAAAATGGAGTTCATTCCAAACAAGCTTTTTGGTTTTTCACGAATTCAAAAGTTTCAAGGTCTAAAAAATAACAGGGTATAAAATCGAGTTCCAAGTCCACCACCTTATTCCAACAACACACTCTAACACGCAAACAGACCGAACGCTAGAGATAGGAAAAAATCCTCAAAGGAAACCTAATACGGCTCTCCAGTCGAGAATGGTACTAGGTCAACGGCTCTGTCTGAGACGTCAACTAGCTAGCTCACTTCGGCTCTTCCGATAAACAGCATCGGCCATCACGTCAGCTCTTCCTCTGATAGCTAATCGTGCCAGCAGTCCTGAACGAGCTCCACTCATCTGCATTGTCCAGAGTTCACACCACAAGGTCTCGGCGAGAGGTTTCTTTCATAAAAAAAAACTCGATCACGTCTTCGGGTATTTCCGCTACGTCTCGGTGTTCTTAGAGATAGACTATGACGTTGCTGCAGAATTACAACTAGACATTTTGTCGCAGTCGCCATTGTGCTAGTTAGCACAAAAGAATCACTATTCGAATGCAGACATTCTCCTCGGGTTCTAGAGTCCGTTCTGATACGTCTACTCCTCGATCTTCGGCTGACGATACATCGGCCTCGAATCGGTTTTCAACGATTTTGCAGTTTCCCTCAGTTGATTGAACGGGTCTTCACCTCACGATAGTAGTTGATCATCCTTCATCGATTAGGTTTACGGTTGTCGATGTGCAGCATTATTTGCCATGAAACAGATCGGCTCTTCCGATGAACAAGTTGGTTGTAACTCGCCTTGTTCGTCTGATGGCCTTCTTTGTTGTTCCTCCGGTCTACTCCTAGGTGCACCTAGATGATTGGTGCGTCTTAGAAATGGTCCAATTCGTCTCGATAACGATAAAAATTAATTGGTTCGGATGAATGGAATATCCAAACCCAACTAAAGAATGATATAAGACAAGTAGAAAGCTAGAAACACTCGTCTTAATTGGTACATCAGGTCGTAAAACTTGATCTCGAAACTCCAAGCGAACTAGAAAACAAAGACAGGGGTTTTCAAAGGTTTGCAAAAAGTTCAAGGAAGTGAAAGATTTCTCCCGAAGGCCAAAACGAAATGAAAGAATGAAAACTTGACAAAGTTTACAACGAAACGCAAGTTCGAGAATACAAGCGGCTTTACGCTTCACAATGCACATGCTCTAGGCTCGACTACCCTCCTGAAAAGATCCTTCATAATCCTTTAAGGTAAGACACCTTCCTTGAATTAGTCGACGACTCCCGATTGAAGAAAACTGTTTCCGATGCGTCATACGATTTAATCACAACAAGATAAATGACCGTCACTAGCCTCCAGGTCAAGATACCATGGTGGCTTGCGCCGACCTTTGCGTTCTCGAGTGCACGAACTCGGAGTTATCGCAAACAAAAATCACAAACCTTGCGACAAATAAGGTTTAGCAGAAAACAAATATGCTTATCCTTTTTCGTACACAAGGTCTCTAAACAAAGTTAGTTCTAAGTATCAAATACAGGAATTGCACACCAGTTGAAAGATAAAACACAGAAAATAGAAAGATTAATAGACAACACACGATCTCGATATCCCAGTCAGTTGTCCACTCATTGATCAGTTCATCCTCATCCTAAGTCAGAGCATACACACGGGATCCTACCTCTGTATTGACCAAATGTTGAGCAGAAGAGTTCATCCTCGTAAGGGTTCAACCACATTCGTCCATTGTTGATCCTATCTGGTGTAGAACACCAATCTCCTTCATTCGCACCTGAAATGAAATGACACGATCCTCTTCTGACCTCAATGCCAGTAGTCAGCATAGCGAACGATAACACAATAGTTGAGTTAGGACTCTGTGTATACAGTACGCTAGATCCACTTGAATTTACAGAGTCATTCCATCAATAGTCAGCCTTCGTGGTCCACGTTCATAACCCACGAAATAAGAGTAGCCATCATTTTCCCCGAGATTTCTCCATCCTCGAGAATCATGTTAGCAATACCTAATTGATCATCAAAACTCTTGGCTTCGAACGACAACACATTCGAAGCACTAAATTCCAATCCTCACACTCTAGTGATTCGATTCCACCATGCCTCCTCTGGTCCACTTGTCAACTGCCCCAGACGTTCGAATGATCCCGCACATTCGGGATCTCTCGGTTGTCTAATCTCGATAAGGCATCCTGGCGTTGGTCACCAGAAAATTATGGTGCATAAACGCAAAACTCATCTATCGACGAGATTGATCGCACAAGGTACTAACTCGAAACTTATAGAGAGAAATTTCTAGAGTCATCACCAAACATTAGAATTCAAATTATAACAAGGTGGATAGTCCTAAGCCCCTTATAAATTAAATAAAACAACAAAACTCATACCTCGTGCTGGCGCGACGAGACGAAGGCGAGTGGTCGAAGGGTCATTAAACACACCAACATTAGAGATAGTCTACAGAAACACAGACTAGCTCTGATACCACACTGTAACGCCCCATTTTATTTTAAAGGATTTACCGAATTTATTTTTAAAAATCAGAGTTAATTTTTCACAAAATTCTAATTTAAAACTTTAATAATCGACGGGTGCTACTTAACTACTAAAAACAATTAAAAAATTTAAACATATAAGAAGGACCTACACATGAATAAAGCTAACAGTTCAAAATAATACCCAAAATATTCATAAGTCTCAAACCGTTCAAGCCTAATCAAATACTTCAAGAAGAATTCAATGGCCCAACCAACATGTTCATAATAATCAAAGCGGAAGCATAATTATTCAAAGTAAAAACAAGTGTTTCATCCAGATAATAATAGCGAAAGCAAATGACATATAATCCAACGACCACCACTCAATCGTCTTTCGCTGCCGCCGCCAACTATGCTCAACCTAAAAATAGGAGGAGGAACAAGAGCACAGAAATATAATGGGGGTGAGTAAAACCATTATACTCACCATTACCGCACAGTATATCTCACATAAAGATTCATAACTATAAAGAATGTATGCAAAGAATCCAGATCTAAGTCCCTATTAGGCCCTATCGCTAACCTTCTATGTGCATAAAACAAACACTCCGACCAGACATCGGCAAGGATGTCACCGGAAACATTCCCACCCCGGATGCAACGGGCATAGGATCTTATCCAGGAGACAGTGGATCTGATTTACCCCTCTTCTCTACAAAGATTCGGGCGTCCACTTACTCCCCTCCGCTCTACACGGATTCGGGCATCCACCTCCCGGATGCAACGGGTAGGTGACCTCCACTGATTATGCATTCGTCAAAGGCACTATCGACAGGACACTTAGACTAGGGTTCTCACGCATACAAAAGCTATCGAGACAAACATTTATACGAAATAACAAGTGCGATAAATATAGATTCAACATAAATGAACCCACCTGGTAAAAATCGAGATAAAATACAAAAATGAGGGTAGGCGGCGAGCTCGACTCGTCAAGCACCTACATTTAATAAAATAGCCTTATCAAAGACTATTCGACAATTACTTACTCCGACTAAGCTCATGTAAGCATTTAAACATGCATTAAATCAAAGAAATCACATTTCCAAAAATATCACATAAGTTTTGAAAACTTAACCCGAGCAACGTTTTTAAAACTGACATAATTTTCAACACACAACTCATATGAACATGAATCAAGTTGCATCAGAACCCAAAGACATGTATCCACAATTCTCATGAAGACACAGAAAACAAATAAGGCCATTTAACAGGTGATGAATCAGCAAACATTCAAAATTGAGTCACAGTCCAAAACTGGAAAAAAGAAATTGACCAGACCTCAGTAATTGCTAGCTAACTGGATCTACAGGCATCCTTTCAATGAGATTCAAAACCCAAATGATAGATAACTCAATTGTCTACAATTTTTCTGAAGTTAGCAAATAATCACATTATCAACGAATTTAATCACAAAATATTTGATACAGCAAACCTGTCAAAAACTAACAGGTGATGTGGACAGCACCTCAGATTTTATCACTTAACTCGAGCTAAAGACCTCCAAATGATATGATTAAAGTCTCAAATTAAACCTAAAGCATGCCTCTACAACTTTTATTTAGAACACAGAAGCATATAAGGTCATTTAGATAGAGTAAAATCAGTTAACATTTAACATCAGGTTTCTGCCAAAATAACAAGTCCTACCTCATGCATGTCTAACTTCATAAGAACACAACTCGAGCTACAGAGCACATATCAACATGAAATTTATTTCATTTAAAATTTAGAAAACAGATCTATAACTTTAATGAAGAGCATAAATTCATACGTGCACATTACAACATGAATAACAGGTCACACATTAATTACATATATGCTGCCGGGTAACAGGAAAACTGAACGCGCAATATTATTGTAAAAATCGTAACTTAATCGATATAACTCGGAATCGAGAAATTCCAAAGCCCAGATATAGAAAACTGAACATAATACATTTCATATTAAGACTACAACTTCAAATTATCAGTCTCTGACGGCTTAAACTGAGGCACTACAGAACAACGAAACATGCACCTTTCACATGAAATGACAATGAATTCATATAACAATGGTTCCAATCTCGACAACGATTATTATAACTTATAAATCAGCAAAACGAGCATAATGAGGATTTACCACAACAACTAATGATGCTCGATTTATAAAAGACGAGAGTTATTAACTCCCGGTTAATACGACAATACGAATCGCACATATAACGGCTCTCGAGATACCGAACACGAAATCATCGAACATAAAATCACCGAACATCTCTATATTATGAAAATAACACATAAATAATTAACGAGAGGTCGAGACTCATTACCGATCTCGGGAAAATGTTCGATAACAGAACAAAAAGGCGAGCGGCAATCGGCTCGACGGCGGAGCTTCGTCTCGCTGGGGAAGAAGCGGCAGCTGTCGAGGCTCTCGACGGGGCTGCCGGCTGAGATGGCGGCTCGAGGGCGACTGAAATGGCCGGCTGGGGTGCTGCACGCGGAGGATCGGGCTCGTCGGAGGGAGAAAGCTTGCAGACGGAAACTCGCCGAAAAACGAGAAGCCGAGGGGCTGCTCGAAAGGTGGCTAACTGAGACGGGCTCGCCGAAAATGGCGACGTGGAGAGCTCGCTGGTTCACGCCGGTTGGTCGCGCTCGTCGGAGAAGGAGAGCTCGCTGGTCGTGAAGGAGGACTCGCCGGAGGTCGGGCTTGAGGACGACGGCTTGTGGGAGCTCGTCGGTGAAGGTGCTGCGGGTCGTGGCTTGCTGGCGCCGGCAACTCGCCGGAAAACGCAGAGTGGCGAGGGTGATGGTGAGCGAAAAAGATGAGGATGATGATGAAGGTGGTCGGAGATGGCGATCTGGGAGTAGCGAGAGTGGCGATGGATGAGGTGATTGATTTTCAAATGACAATATTACATCCGCATGCTATATAGCTGAGAGATGAGAATTATATGCATTTCCACTGGAGAGATAAGGGGGAGAACACTGGCTGAAGAATAGCAGCTAGAATTTGAACATGGAGATAAGGGGGTGGGAGAAGAAGACTCGGTCAGGCGTTACAAAATGAACAGATAAGATTTTATCTGTTTTTGGGTTGGGCGATTTTTAAAACAAAAGAACAGATAAAATTTATCTGTTTCGGTCGCAATTTACAAATCAAATGGGTCCAAAATTAATTCAAATGGGCTAATTCTAAACAATTTGGGTTGGGCTTAATTAGTCTCGCAATGGCTACAGAAAATAATCCAAATCGATTGGCTTCTCTCGGGCTCGACTCAAAAATTATTCGAGGCTCGGTTCGACGTGATGAAAATTTAAATAAAACCGGCAATATTTATTAATTACACACATTATTTATTTATCTATAATAATAAACGGTTAAGGCAGTTACGAGCACAATTAAAATGAATAAAAAAATAAATAATTCAGACAAATAAAATAAATAATAAAATAATCCCATAATTATTCATAAATTAACGGGGCATTACAATCTACCCACCTTAAAAGGAATTCCGACCTCGGAATTCGAAAACCAAGGAAACTAACGAACTACAAGAAAACAAAGGCCTCCCGAACGAGAAGGTCGGGAAACTCTCCCTAATCTCGGCCTCCTTCTCTCAAGTCGTCTCGGACTTGTCATGTCAGCTCCACTGCACCTTCCCAAGGCTCACTGCCCGGTTCACAGCTGATGGACACTCTGGTCTAAAATGGCCACCGGTACCTCCTCATAGGTAAGGTCTCGCTCGACATGCAGTTCGCCGAAGTCCACCACGTGGTCCGGGTCATGCACATATCTACGCAACATCGAGATATGAAACACACCATGCACCCTGACAAATCTGGTGGTAAAGCTAGCCGATAAGTCAAGTCCCCGACTCGAGAAAGGATCTCGAAGGACTAACCGCATACGACAGTGGATCCTCATTTATCCCAAACCAAGGTATACCACACCTCTAGTCATACGAAATGGAAAACTCGAATGATATCATCCAGATACTCGATCGGCATAAACCTTCTGCCTCTCTTGGGCAGACCGGATATTCTTCCGGATCTCATCCACCTGCTCCGAAGTCCTACGAATGAACTCCGGACCCATAATCTTCCTCTCTCCAACTTCATCCCAATAAATGGGAGTCCGAACCTTTCACCTGTACAAAGCCTCATACGGTGCCATCTTGATCGAGGCGTGATAACTATTGTTATAGGCCAGCTCGACCAATGGCAGCAAACTCTTCCAAGTTAAGCTACGGTCTAAGGCCACAACCCTTAGAATATCCTCCAAGTACTGGATCGTCTGCTCCGACTGGCCATCTGTCTGGGGGTGAAAGGTTATGCTAAACACCAACCTCGTTCCCATATCTCGATGCAAACTCTTCTAGAATTGACCCGTGAACTTCGGGACTCAGTCAGAGACAATCTCCGTGGGCACCCCGTGGAGTCGAATAATCTCATCTTCGAACAACTCGGCGTAATCACTAGCCTTCATAGTCGTTCTGACTGGCAAAAAGTGGGTAGACTTCGTGAGTCGATCCACAATCACCCAAATAGAGTCGTGTCCGGATCTTGATCTCGGCAATCCCACTACGAAGTCCATGGTGAGGCACTCCCATTTTCACACGAGAATGTCAAGTGGCTGCAATAGCCCTGTCCGTTTCTGGTGTTCAGCCTTCACTTGCTGACACACCAGACATCCGTTCAAGAACCTCGCTACTTGGTGCTTCATACCTCTCCATCAAAAAGTCTTTCTCAAGTGCTGGTACATCTTCGTGCTACTCGGATGGACGGTGTATGGAGCACTGTGAGCCTCTTTCAGTATCTCTCGTCGCAGTTCCCAAACCTTCGGAACACAAAGTCTCCCCTCGAAGACTAAAGCACCGTCGGTACATGCGTGACTAATAGTTATAAAACTTTACTAGCATTCAACAAGTTCCAAAACCATGAAATTAAAAACATACTCCAAGGTTTCAAACGACATAATCAAAATCCCAAAACATCCAGGGAAGAAATATCCAAGTCAATAGACAGCCAGAGATAGACGGAAGCATAATATTAATCATAAAATGCAAGACCACCCACTCGTCTTGCCTCGACACCCGCCAACTGCTTAACCTGCATCCGTGAAGAGCAGGTGGGAGTGAGTACAGTTGTAAAATATTGTACTCACACTATGCATATGAATAACTCAGAAATGTTAAGATGGTATGGTCGCAGCATGAACATAAACAATAGTAAATCATGTCTCATCTCTAGTCACATCAATGACTCTTGCCATAGCTATGGCTCACTCATGTGCACATCTACACTCAGCCGTGCCACATCTATGACACGGGAGTGCGTGCCACGTAAGGACACGGCCTTATCTAAAGGACTTAAGGAGACTTACCTCGTAAGGGTAACCGTATCAACGGGGACAACCGTACCGATGGCTATCGATAGGCTACATGCTCACATGCATACATAGATCATACCGGTTTAGCACAATTAAACAAAACACATATGCATAGATATTTTACAGTAACTAACCCACCTGGAGTCTGGATTGATAATAACTCAACAAGCAATGGAAGTAGGTCTAGGCTTGTGTAATGCCCCGTTTGATTATAGAATATTTGGGAATTATTTATTTATTTATTATTATTATTATTATTATTTATCTTCATTTGTTGTTATTATTATTATTGAATACTAAATATTATTAAATATCTAAAATAATTTATCTGTCAAATTGCGATTAAATGTCTAATTGTCTAAATGATACTTATTTTGCCAAATTGTAACTAAATGCTTAAATGTCTAAATGTTATTATTTAATATTATGTGTGTATTTGTATTATTAATAATATTATTATTTTATAATTGTGTGTATTATAAATATAAATAATATCCGGCTTAATTATTTTATCTTGCGATTTAATTTATCGAGCCCGAATAACCGAATTGATGCTACGTCTAGTCGGGCCCGAGAGCCGATTCGTTCCTTGATCCCTCACCCGAACTAGCCCCTAAGCCGGTGCCCCGAACCCGTCGGCCCGAACCGAATTGGCCCGCCCAAGTGTGTTTGAGTGTCTTGAGGATAAAGACTCTAAACTAAGCCCTACTTTATTTTTACGCGCAGCTTTTCCTATTTTCTTCTCTCGACCGCGACTTTGAGCAGAACAGAGAAAATCGATCGTGCATCCTCCATCTCTCGCAAATCTGACCATCACCCTCGCTTTTCTTCATCATCGCCATCATCTTCTCCAACCTTCCCGCAGCCTATTCATCCTGCCACCATCATCTCTCGGTGTTCATCTCCTCCGCGACGAGCGCATCTCGTCAGCCCCATCTCGCCGCCGCAGCCGACCCTGCTTCCGGCGACTCCCGAACGCTGCAACACCTCGACCTCCTTCCACTGGCAAGTACCACTGCGAACCAGCGACTTCCGGCAACCAGGCACGCCCTCTCCCGTCCTCTGCAAATTCCTCCCGGCGAGTTTGGCGGCCCCGTCTCCGAGCAGCGACCCCGCGACCACTCACCTTTGCCGACGAGCTCATCCTCTTGCTCAGACAACTGCTCCACCACCGGACAGCACCTCTGCACCGTCGACCTTCCCTTTCGTGCAGCGGCGTCCTCCCTCGCTGTTTTCTCTCGCCATGAGCCACCGTGCGGGAACCAGCAGACCGCGAAGTTCATCGGCGAGTTCCGACCTCCATCGCTACAAGCAGTTGACCGTTCCCTCCGGCGAGTTCGGCGGCCATCTCCGGTGAACTGGGAGCACGTAGCAACCACCCCCCTTCAGTCGAGCCGAGACGTGTTGCATGTTCGAGCCCGTCAACCTTTCGTGCCATTTTCGTTCGATTCCCGAGAACGGTACAAGGCTTGACCCGTCTCGATTATTTTTGCGTGATATTATGTGCTCGATTATGTGAATGTGTTCGTGTGACGTGTTACCTCGAACCATATGTGTTAATATATGTTAATGAGTTATTATTGAATAAGTATTGTGAGGATATATTATTTAATATGTGCGAATTGGATATCAAAGTGATTGCCGTCACTTTGAAATATTGTCGAGCTGATTGTAATGTGGTATTTTCTTGGAAATCCTAGAGTTATAAGTACTTGGAGTTGTCCTTAATTGTTTAGTTTTGGTTTGAAGTCGTTTCGAGTTATATGTAGAGAGATATGATTTTTCGAAACCGAGCATGCTGCTGAATCGTAATAAATTCACCATAAATCGAGTCTTTATCCGTTTGAGCTGAATTTTTGATATGTTGTGCCTCTGAGTATTTGGAATATGTGTGCCAAGCCCCGAATTTTATTTTGGAGTTTTTCGTGTTCAAATGCCTAAAATGATTTATGTGCAGAAACTTATAAAAATCATTAAAAATCGTATACTTGGAGTTTTGAGCTGAAACTTTCAGGAACATGTTATTCTGCGATAATTTAGGTGGTGTTAAAATTTCAGATTAAAATTCAAAGTGTAACTGTGCGAACAATTAAACGCTGATTTTGCATGTTTTATAATGTGGCAAAGTTTCAGGTTGATTGGCTGAGCCTAACTTCTGATTCTGAATTTTGTTTATTTTGAAGTCCAAATGTTCGGTTATCGGTTGGTTAGGTTCGTATAGGATTAATTTAATGTTGGCATATTTTATGTAAAATATTTGAGGTATATGAGTTGTGTCCAGGTCTAGTAGTCACTCCAAATTTCTTAACTCGGTCAAGGAATCCACGAGTCGCTTAGTCGATATGATTTCGACTAAGTATATGTGCTTTGTGTGTTATTTTATATTGGATAGTCAGTGATAGGCTATTATAATTGTTGTAGGTTATTCGAGCTGAACTTGTGCCATAATTCCTTCAACTCTGTGTTTGGCTATACCTCTTGCTATATCCAGGTGGGTTTAATGTAAAATTGTCTATACTATAAATGTTATTACTGTTTTAAATTTTGGTATGATCAAGTATGCATGTGGAACATGTAGCCTTCGATGTGAGCTGTATCGGCCGTCAAACGGTTGTCCCGTATTTATGAAACGAAATCCGTGGGGTTCTTTACGCCTGTAAGACCAGGGCTGTGCTCGGTCGGTTCCCCGTTGTGAGACCAGGGCGGTGCTCGGCCGACGGGGGATACTTCTACTGGCCGGACACTCGTTGTAAGGCCTTAGATAAGGCGTTCGATATATAGTTCGGC
Organism: Striga asiatica; assembly: GCA_008636005.1. NCBI lineage: Eukaryota > Viridiplantae > Streptophyta > Magnoliopsida > Lamiales > Orobanchaceae > Striga > Striga asiatica. Next base: position 29,538 of record BKCP01005639.1, read on the forward strand.
AGTAGTCTATTGCTATACGTATGCACACGAGTCTATTATTGATATTATTGATGGGAGATTAGGATAGATGATTGTTTCATATATGTGCAACGACCATACCTAGCATATTATTGATTATTGATCATTGTTTCTTAATTATGGATAATGTTTATTGCATAGTGGTGAGCACTACTTTTTCCAACTGTGCTCATCCCCACCTGAAATTCACATTTCAGGTTAAGCGAGGCGGGTGCGACGGCGGAGTTCAGCGAGTGGTGGTCGGTCTATGAGACTGGTCCTATTATTGTTTATGCTTCCGCATATATGAATTTGGAATAATATTGTTGTCATGAATTTTGGATTTTATGATTGAATAATGATAAGGAGATGCTCCTTAGAATTTATGAATATTATTGAAACCCAGTTTGGGTAATGAGTTATGGTTTTGGAAAAACCCGTTTGGGAGTTAGTAATTACTGATGATTGATGATTGATGATTAATTATTGGTGATTGATAGTGAGGACTGATTGAGTATTGAAAAATTGGGTAATTATTGAAGTTTGTTTTGAAAAATGAGTAGCGCCTCAGGTGTTTGAAAGTAAATTTGAAAAATTTATTCTGATTTTCGACAAATAAAAGTGGATCGTTACAGTTTGGTATCAGAGCCAGTCTGCGTTTCTGTAGACTGGTATGTACGAATTATGTGAACTCTGAGAAATAATTGAATACTATGATGTAGTTATGACCACTCGCTTCCGTCGTGCCTCGCCAACTCAGGTATGAATACTTGAGTAATATTAAATTGTTTATGTGAAGTATTATGATATTATGAGATGTAAACCGGGGCTTAGGAATTTATCCTCCTACTTTTAGACGTTATGGAACTCTAGATGAGTGGCGAACCTTAGTTGTATGAACTTGAACTCTAGTGATATAGAGTTAAGTTCTACCTTGAGGTTTTGTTTGTTTAGAAATTTGATATGGTTTTATCGAGCTGAGTTCTGTGTATAACAGTCCTCTCGATGTATTTTGGTGTCTCCGGATGAGGACCATTTGCGAGCCATCTCGAAAGGAGAAGGCTTAAACGAAGCGAGCAGCTTGAACCGATGATGAAAACAGTGAATCGTGAACTCGTGAAGACGAAGCAGTCGTGCTGCCTTTCTTAAATTCTTGTCTTCTTGTATACTGTTGCAAACCTTTTTCCCATTCACATGCAACAATTTTGAAGTGTGATTGAGGCTTCTTTTTGTTTACCAAATTTCATAATTTGAGGATTTCGCTTGATCTTCCCCTACTTTTGATTCGCTGTGTAAACTATTTTAAGCTTCACAACTTTAAAACTCGCTTCTCTTGAAGTTTTGCAAATCCTGGTTTATCTTATGAGGGGAATTAACTTTGTTTTGAAAAACTTGATTTCAAGTGAGATTAAGCATCTTTTTGTTTCCGCTTATCTTTATCCTCTTGCGAAGTATGAGAATTTCGTTCGAATGCCATCGCTAAAATATCCTGAAGACTGGGGGGCACCACTTTTGTGAATAACCTAACCTCGAAGGGGACAATAATTATTCATGCTCGGCATCGAGATAAACGCACAGGAGTTGAAGCCGACACAAATCGGTTTGATAGGAAGATGGAGTGTTTTTCCACCTTAAAAGATTATGCAGAAAACTTTTAAGGAGGATAGTCGATTCCGAAGCAAGCACATCGCGCAGTGCAGAACCGTCATTATTCTAAATTCTGTTCATCGTAAAAAAAAAAATTATTCTTTTCCTCCTTTCGGGATCTCGGGAGGAACTTCGCGTTCAAATTCCAAAGTGTGAAGATTGAGAAGTGAATTGCGCTCGCTTAGAACTGCTGACACGATTAGCTACCCGAGGAAGAGCTGACGTGTCGGCCGACGCTGTTAGTCGGAAGAGCCAAGGCGAGCTATCTATTTAATGGCTCGACAGAGGCCGCTGACTTAGAGAGAATCGCCATGAGAGTCCTTTTGAGATTTCGCATATCGTTAGATCTGTGGCGTATTGCGTTTTGTTGTTTTAGATAGTTGGTGGACTTGGGACTCGAACTTGCACCTTGCTATTTTTGAGACCTTTTGAAACTTTGAAATTTGTGAAACGCCTGATACATAAATGTTTTGTTGATCCCAAAATTATTGAAATTTGGTAAAACCACTCCTTTTTAGATTATCTTGGACTGTAAATTTCTTGTGGAGCCTTGGACCGAAAGCCGGCCCTGATCGGGTGTAGCCATGCGAAGTGGTGGCTGAGCACGCATGCCCGTGCTGAGAGACGCGAGGCCAACCATGGGGCCAACAGTTGACTCGCACGAGAGCTGCAGCCGTCATCACCGTACGCACAAACTGTAATATCCCATTCAGTAATTAATAAAAGTAATTATTTTAGTTCTAAGTTTGAACTAATTACGTTTATTAATAATGCTCGTTCCTAGTTTCGAGCCAGTTATAAGCATTAATTACACATTAATGTTTATTGAAGTGAAATAAGTTATTTAAAATGAAGTTCAAGTTCAAGTAACATTCCATTTTATTTAACTAAATGGATGTAAATTTGGCCATTTCTAGTTTGAATGAGAAAGAAAAAGAATAATGAGTCGAGACAAGTTAGGTCTCGAGTTCGATTAAGTATCCATGAACATTTAAGTTATAAATGTTCAAAGAAGTGAGAAATTTATTTAGACATTTTAGTCTATTTAAATTATTAGAGAGAAATATGAAATTTTTAGAATTTTCGTTTTTTTTCGGTTTTCGATTGTAGTCGGAATTTATGTCCGATTTCAGTTCTGAGAAATAAATTAAATTATTTTCTCTCTATTTTTTTTTAGTAGACTACAAGACAAGAAAAATTTTTCAGCATAAAAAGGAAAAATGCCAAAAGAAAAGAAGGAAATTCGAAAATAGTAAGAATTTTCGATTTTTCGGTAACCGTTCGTTTTAAGTCAGAATTCGGTTCTGTAAATTGGAAATTTTTCATTAAGTCACGAATTTTATTATGGAAATCAGATTAGGATCACATGATGGCCCTTTCTAAGCATTGACCATAGATTGGAGAAGTTTACAAGTTATGATTTCTATTCTTTATCTTTATTTATTTTTATAACCATTTTTTTTAGTATTCTTAAGCAATAAATGAGTCATTTAAGTTTAAATTCGAGCCATAATGGAGGATTGGTCAAATGTAGGATTTTGTCTTGATATATGCAAGAGAAATCATGCCTTACAAGTAATTATCAAAGCTTAATCACATTTGTGCAAAATTTTAGAAAACATTAATGGCAAGGGCCCTAATGAGTTTATTATGATGGAGTGTTGATGTGAAGAAGGTGATATTGTCTCCTTTGCTACCCTATATAAAGGAGTATCACCATAGACTCGAAATTCACACCAAAATAAGCAAAGACTTAGCTATAGAGTGAGGAAGAAAAACCGAGAGTAATCTTGCTAAAGATAGGTCGAGATCAACTTCCGGAGTTTCATATTCAAAATTCTTGAAGGAGGTTAGATGCTAACTTCTTATCATGTGTTGTAGTTGAGATTAAGTGTATAATTATGCATTTTACATGTCATACATGTTAAATTTTTAAGAAATTTTAAGCATGAAAAATGATATATTATTTCCAGCTCAATCACATGTTATATATGTACTGTTTTGATTTGAATTTGAGCATGATATGCATAACCTGGCATGTTAAGCTTATTATGGATATTTCTTGTGTAAGTGCTGAGTATATAGGTGAAAGAATTATGTCATTTGGCATAGTATAGCTTGAGATATGAATTTTAAAAGTTTATCATGCAAGCTGAATTTTATGTACTTATTTTCAGCAGCAACTTTAAACTTGAATAAGTCAAGATATATGCATGATAAAATTATGAAATTTTTATGACATGTCTAAATATAAGTTGAGATTATGACTGTTAAGTTTCATAATTTAAAGATGAGAAATGAATAAGTTATGAATATAAGAAAGCTTATATGTAAAGATAAGTATATATGCAAGAATATTCATGAAATGTTTAAGTTGTTAAAATGAGATGATCATGAATAATTCTCATATAAGTGATGAGTAATTTGATGATGTTTTGGTATAATATGTTGAGTATACAATTTTATAAAAATTGTATTAAGTATGACATATTAAATATTATGAGTAAAATATGATTATGGCTTGAGATTATTTTCACTTTTGATTTAATTAAGTGAAAATTTAGTATAAGCCAATATATAAAAAAAAAAAATTGGGAGATATGATGTATGATGAATTAAGTATTTGATCAAGTTAAATTAAGATAAGTTATAAATCATGTTGATGATGTTGGTAAAAGAAAGCATGTTTTAAGTACTTAATCAAGTATAATGTGAAATATAGTTATTTTTCACATTTGAGTTATGACATGTTATGAAACATATTGATGTTTAAGAAGATATGATTTATAAGGTTAAGTAATTAACCTTGAGTAAAAGTAAAAAGTGAAGTTAAGTATAAACTTGAGAATAAGCAAGTTTAAGAATAGGATAAGTTAATAATCCTAAGAACTTATTGAGTATACGAGCATAGTACTTAGTATATTTGTCTATATTTGATTTAACTTGCAGATACAGTACCAGTACAGAACTTATTGAGTTACAAACGATTTCAAAGATGAAAAGGTGGGGACCCTGAATGGGTAGCACATTGAGTACGATATGTGATATGGGATGAGGAGACCATCAGTTGTCTCAAAAGTTATATCCCGAAGTTTAAGGTTTATTACGCTTGGGATGAGGAGGCATTAATTTGTCTCAAAGATTATATCCTAAGTTCTGATGGAGGCGAGACGGGCCTGAGAAATATCCATCAGAGTGTGCACACGTATCCGATTAACCATCGGCCAGAGAAATGAAAGTTTAAGTTTAAGTTACCGATCAGATATCGGTTTATGATTATCCATATTCGTTACTCACCCCCATGAGTTTTAGTTTCAGGTAACAGGTTAACGAGGAGGTGTGAGAAGAGCCGTGTGGTGTGGATCGTGGAAGAAAATGAAGACAAGCTTTAATGTGGACATTTATAAAGTTTGTATAATTAACCACGTTTCAAATATTTCTGCTACGCACATTAATTATTAAACTTGCATTTTAATGAATTTTAGATTTCAAGTTTTTATGAGAAATATGATGATAATATGTTAAATGCAAGTTTAAAGGAAATCTGTTTTAATAAGTCTAAAGAAGTATTAGACAACAGTTTAAAGATAAACGGATTTTCAAGAAGACGAGTTTAGTAGCATCCCGAGTAAGTTGCAATTATTTCGAAAAAGTTAAAGTGATATCGAAGTAAAAGGTTGCGAAAAAGTTACTCTGATAAGCGGGGTGTTACAGGTGGTATCAGAGCTAAACAGTTTAAATGCTCTGCATACTAAAAAGTTTAAAGTTTCTGAAAGAGAAGTTTTCAGAGAAGTTCAAGTTTTACAGGAAGTTTCAAGAAAACCCGACCACACCACGCTCACACCTCGTCAACTACCAGGTAAGTGCTGTACAAAGTTTTATACAAGTTTTTCAATATATTCAAATTTACTAAGTCTATGCTCGATAAGAAATCAGATGTACCAACTCTAGTAATTGGTATATATGTTCAAGTATTAAAGGGAAATCTAGTTTATCAAGTTAACTAGATCAAGAATATGAACTTGAACATTCCAAGTTAAGCCATAAGAATAAGATTCAAGTTATGATCATAAAGATTGAAGATGTAAAAATAAGATTTAAGTTATGATATGATCATAAAGATTTAAGAATGAGATTTAAGTTATGATATAAAGATTGACGATGAGGTTCAAGTTAAGAAATGATTATAAAGATTGATGATGAATAAGAAGTGACGGTATTTCAGGATATAATAGCCAACAAGTACGGGAAAAGATCATGGAGTTTTGAAATAAGAACCAAAAAGCCGGATTAGATCCTGTAGGCTTGAAAACTAAAACGAAAGAGATAAAGTTTCAAGAAAATGTTCAATCTTTATAAATCAGAAATTTTGATATTCTATCAGTCGGATATCATGAAATGAGTAGAAGTAAAGTTCAAGATAAAGTTATAAGTTATTAGTACTTGTAGAATAAGAATAAGTCTACGAAGTACTTTTTAGAAATGAATGAGAATAAAGATTAAGGTATTGACATATAATAGTCATGAAGCCCGGGAAATTATGGAAACCTGAAATAAGGGTTACTAAGTCCGAATTACCTGGAGACTTGAAAATCGAACCTTAAAAGATATCAGAAGTACATTCCAGATACCGAGATAAGTATTTAAGTTCTCGGAAGAATTTTAAAGTTAAGCAAGATTAATCTGGATATGTAAAAGTTAAAGATATACATGTAAAAGTTAAAGATAGTCTTTTTAATAAAAGACTAATATGTTTCTTTGGAAGAATTATTAGTCCCCAAAGAGAGATAAGTATAAATGATGAGTTTAATGCCATAAATGAGAAATGGCGAGAAGAAGTAAGAAAAGAAAAAGATTAACCGGAACTCTAGCACAAGCTAGGTGTTTTCGGAAAATTTACAAATTCCTTAAAGTTTGGTATAGCTATTTATTAATGGTTATACTGTTCAAGTTATATGATTAGTGGTTTTAGAATGCCGCAAGGCAAAAGTTTCAAGACCACAAATGAGTAAAGTTTAAGAAGTTTAAGATCTTGATTAAATCAAGAAGTTATTTCAGTCCAGAAGCAAGTAGTATTGATGTGTGAATTAAGTTTATTCGAGTAGAGAATATTTTACACAATCAATCTACTTGATAGAAATTCCAATAGTATGGAAAGTAAAAAGCAAGGCAAAGATACAAGCACATTGTTGAGAACTTCCTAAGAAGCTATTACAGTAATATCTTAGAAAGAGTTACAGATAAGCATAAAGGAATTCTCAACTAAGTACAAAGTTATAGTACATAAAGGGAGGGTGCGTCTCAAGAGCACAAGACTCCATAACTCTGCCACCCAGCATGGCTGTAGTTTATAATGATAGATCTAAAGGATCAAATGCTCGCTTGCGTTTGAATCCTGGAGTTTCCACAGAATCTTGAACGGTTGAGATGCTGTTCTGAAGCTTCTGGATGAGTTCAGATGATGTGTTTGCAGACTTGAATATTTCTCTTTGAAAGGGAGATATAAAAGTTTGATACACTCCTTCATCTAGAAATCCAAGCAAGTGGTGGAAATAGTTATTGAAATTTAACAAACCAATAGGTTTGGTATGAAATTTCATTTCTGCCCAAGTAGCAAGGGTAAATGCAGTCATTAAAGTTCCATATCCACCAGGAAGAATGATGAAAGCATCACAATTAGATATCATGGACATTAAACTGTCATAAATGGAAAGAGTAATCATCAAAGTAGCAGAATCTTTAACGACCTTTGATGAAGTGAGATAAAAAGGAAGGATACTTCTCACCTGGATGTCAAAGCATTTAGCAGCTATTAAGAGGTTGTTAAAGAAGTAAATACTAGTTCCTCCATAAAATATGTTGATGTTATGTTTGCCCAACTCTTTTACGAGTTGGCTTACAACATATATGTTGTGAGGAACATTTACAAATTTGGAACCACCAAGGATGCACACAGTTCTAAGAGGTTGAAGAAGTTTAGATCCTTGAGAAGATTCGGCAGTAGCCATTTATTATGAAGAGATATTTGGCTAAAAGATAGATTGCCTTTTAAAGAAGAAAGAGAGTTGCTTTTAAAGAAGAAAGTTCCGACAAGAAAGCAGTTGAGTCTTAAATGACTCTTATCTGTTGGAAAGGATAAGAAATATGTACAGTACAACAGTGACATCAAGAACAGTGTTGACAAACATGATCAGTGGAAATGATATTTTCCAGACTATGAAGTTTTTCTTCATGTTTGAACAGAAGCCATAAAGACATCAGTTCTCGATGCACATATCCACTAGAATGTGTATCAAGAATCTGCTGAATAGCTTGATCCAGAGATTCCTTACTCAAGCCATTCTTGATGAAAGTAATTTTATCTTCTCGATTATTTGACAGGAAGCCTAAAGAAGTACAGCGAGTGTCGCAGTTCCTGCGGGCACATTTATGGCAGCCACCTAATCTTTTTGCTCTACGTTTCTTGGCAAAAGTGCTTCTACCCATACCTGACAGATACTTGTATGCATTGGGATATTCGCCAGATACACGGACCTTTGCTTCGATCAACCATCTTATATCATTTGGGATATTATTGAGCATGAGTATTCTTAATCTTTCTACTCGAGCTCGATAAATTCTCTTTATGATATTAAGAGGAAGAAAAGAATAGAATTTTCGGATTTTTAGCAGTGCTAAATCCATTGGTGAATCGGACCATCGTTGAGGAAGATGGAGGGATTACCGAAGGGGTTATAAAGAAGAGATGAGTATGAGATAAGTTGCGAGGTATGATTAAAGTATACCGAATGATAGAATACGCAACCAGAAGGAAATTAATGCAGCAAAAAGAAGATGTGAAATGTCAACAATAATGCAAATTGTTGTGATAAGCTGAAGATAGTATTACAGTCAGTATGCATTTAATGCCGTTGCAATCAGATGTGAGATGTCAGCAATCAGATGATAGTTGTCGGCAATAAGTGAGATGCTGCAATATTATTAATGCAGTTGCAGTAATGAAGGAAAATAAGTTTACCAATAAGGTTGGAATTATGAGATGACCAAGAGAATGGTCAAGTTATTCCATATCAGATCAGTAATTTCAACAAAATTCTCGACTATAGTTAAGTCGGAGAAGTTGAAGTTAGACAATATCAATAGTGATATTGAGCATAAGATTTCTCAAAAGAGAAACAAGTTGAGTATAGAAAATTATGAGTATATAATGGAGATGTGACTTGTTAAAGTTTACAAGTGACATCGATATTAAGGTACAATGTATATAGATGTTCCGCACCCGAAGGGCCCCGGGTTGTGGGTAAATCGTATACAATGTATCGTATAAGTATTCAGATAAGTATTTAATATCAATTATTCTCTAAAGTTATTCAGTGTGCATAGAGTTTTATGTAGCTAAGTTATGAAGTTATGTGTGTGATCCAAAGTATGTGCTTTTGCACAATGATTTTAATAAGATTTAACTACGAGGATCAGCCGAGATAAGTTATGGACCATAAGGTTCACTAGCTGGGTAAGTAAGATATTTCCTCGTTAGTAGAAATGGGATCACCACATATAAAGTTTAATGCCACTGAAAAGTGAGAAGTTGATATTAACACTCGTTTTTCAGATTACGAGTTATGATGTATATATCTCAGATTCAGTATTTCCGAGGGCGGAAATAGTTTTAAGGGGGGTAGATTGTAATATCCCATTTAGTAATTAATAAAAGTAATTATTTTAGTTCTAAGTTTGAACTAATTACTTTTATTAATAATGCTCGTTCCTAGTTTCGAGCTCAGTTATTAAGTTATTCATTTAAAAGTTCAAGTTGAAAGTATTCTCGGTTAATTTTTATTTAATCGAGCTAGTTCATTAAATAATTAATTCTAGTCTGTTTATTTTTATAAATGGATTTATAAGATGGGATTAATTATAATAAGATGACAAATAATAAAAATCGAGTATATTTTGATTACTCATTCAAGATAAGTCGTGAACGGAACCAAGCATGTTCGGTTACGAGTTAAGATTATTACCGAACAAATGATTCTCGAGCCTAGCTTAGTTTTGAGTATTGATCAAGTTATAAGGATTAATTACACATTAATGTTTATTGAAGTGAAATAAGTTATTCAAGTTCAAGTAACATTCCATTTTATTTAGCTAAATGAATGTAAATTTGGCCATTTATGATTTGAATGAGAAAGAAAAAGAATAATGAGTCGAGACAAGTTAGGTCTCGAGTTCGGTTAAGTATCCATGAACATTTAAGTTATAAATGTTCAAAGAAGTGAGAAATTTATTTAGACATTTTAGTCTATTTAAATTATTAGAGAGAAATATGAAATTTTTAGAATTTTTGTTTTTTTTCGGTTTTCGATTGTAGTCGGAATTTATGTCCGATTTCAGTTCCGAGAAATAAATTAAATTATTTTCTCTCTATTTTTTTAGTAGACTACAAGACAAGAAAAATGTTTTAGCATAAAAAGGAAAAATGCCAAAAGAAAAGAAGGAAATTCGAAAATAGTAAGAATTTTCGATTTTACGGTAACTGTTCATTTTAAGTCAGAATTTGGTTCCGTAAATTGGAGAATTTTCACTAAATCTCGAATTTAATCATTGAGATCAGATTAGGATCAGAAGAGGGGCCTTTCTAAGCATTGACTATGGGTTGGAGAAGTTTACAAGTTAAGAATACTATTTATTATTTATATTTATTTTTACAAGTTTGTATTGTTTACTTTGTTAATTTCTTCACTCAATTATGATGTCTTGCAAATTGTGCCTATAAATAGAGGCCTAAAATTCAGAGTTTTTCACACCAAAATAAAGTTCCAAAGTTAAATAAAAGTGAAAGAGAGAATGAGTGGGAGAAACTTTGGAGAAGTAAAGAAGATGAAGTAAAGAATGAAGTTTTTACTTTGACAAGAAGATGAGGTAACTCACTTATCTTAAAGTAAATGTTTAAGTTTATGTTTTGATGTTAAGTTTACATGTTTATAAGTATGTATAAACATGATAAAGAAGTTAAGTTTATAATTGATTCTATGAATATAAAGAGTTAAATATATTCAAGATCAATTATATGATGTACATGCTTGAATTTGATAAGATGATGATAAATATATGAATAAACTGGAATTATATGATTTAAATGAATGATTCTTATGTAAAAGAGGAGTACATGAGAACAAGAATTAAGAGATTTAGTAAAGTATAACTTGAGTTATGAATATATGAAGATGAACATGCAAGATAAAGATTATGTTCACTATTAAAGTTAAAGTTTTCATAACTTGATGAATATGCATGATAAGATTATGAAATTTTGAGCATATGTTTAGTGATAAGATGAGATTATGACTGTTAAGTTTCAAAAGTTAAAGATGAGAAATGAATAAGTTATGAAGATAAGAAAGCATATACGTAAAGATAAGTATATATATGTGCAAGAATAGTCATAATAAAGTTAAGTTGTTAAAATGAGATGTTCATGAGTAATTTTCATATGAATGATGAGTAATTTTCATATGAATAATGAGTAATTTTCATATGAATGGTGAGTCATATGATGGAGTTTTGATATCATATATGGAGTATACAATTTAGTAAAGATTATATTAAGTATGCTATATTATATCATGAGAAAAGTTAATGAGCAAATGTGATAAGTAGAGATGATTATTAATGAGATTATTATGAACAATTCTCATAAGTGATGAACAATTTGATAAAGTTTTAGTTAATATGTTGAGTATACAATTTTATATAAATTGTTTTAAATCTCACATATTAAGAACATGATGAGAAAGTTAAGAATGATATGATTATTTTCACTTTCAAGATAATTAAGTGAAAAATAAGTCAATATCTAAAGTTTGAGAAGTATGATGTATGATTAATTAAGTACTTGATTGAGTAAAAGATTAAGTTAAGATGAGTTTATAAACCATGATGATGATGATGATGGTAAAAAGTAAGTTTAAGTACTTAATCAAGTATAATGTGAAATATAGTATTTTTCACATTTGAGTTATAGCATGTTATGAAACATATTGATGTTTAAGAAGATATGTTTTATAAGGTTAAGTAATTAACCTTGAGAAAAAGTAAAAAGTGAAGTTAAGTATAATCTTAACTTGAGAATAAGAAAGTTTAAATGAATTATTAGAAGAATGGGATAAGTTAATAATCCTAAGAAATTATTGAGTATACGAGCATAGTACTTAGTATATTTGTCTATATTTGAATTGACTTGCAGATACAGTACCAGTACAGCACTTATCGTGTTACAAAAGATTTCAAAGATGAAAAGGTGGGGACCCTGAATGGGTAGCACATTGAGTACGATATGTGATATGGGATGAGGAGACCATCAGTTGTCTCAAAAGTTATATCCCGAAGTTTAAGGTTTATTACGCTTGGGATGAGGAGGCATTAATTTGTCTCAAAGATTATATCCTAAGTTCTGATGGAGGCGAGACGGGCCTGAGAAATATCCATCAGAGTGTGCACACGTATCCGATTAACCATCGGCCAGAGAAATGAAAGTTTAAGTTTAAGTTACCGATCAGATATCGGTTTATGATTATCCATATTCGTTACTCACCCCCATGAGTTTTAGTTTCAGGTAACAGGTTAACGAGGAGGTGTGAGAAGAGCCGTGTGGTGTGGATCTTGGAAGAAAATGAAGACAAGCTTTAATGTGGACATTTATAAAGTTTGTATAATTAACCACGTTTTAAATATTTCTGCTACGCACATTAATTATTAAATTTGCATTTTAATGAATTTTAGATTTCAAGTTTTTATGAGAAATATGATGATAATATGTTAAATGCAAGTTTAAAGGAAATCTGTTTTAATAAGTCTAAAGAAGTATTAGACAACAGTTTAAAGATAAACGGATTTTCAAGAAGACGAATTTAGTAGCATCCCGAGTAAGTTGCAATTATTTCGAAAAAATTAAAGTGATATCGAAGTAAAAGGTTGCGAAAAAGTTACTCTGATAAGCGGGGTGTTACACAAACTCCTCAAGCCAGCGGATGTGGCCAAACCTCGACCTTACAGCTGGTTGCCGAGTAGGTGGGTACGCACGCGTCCCAGCGCCCCGCTTATGCAGCGCCAGCGAGCGTGCCGCCTATTAGGTGACAGTACACTAACCCCAAACCTTCGATTCATTTTGTTGTTTGACCAGTTTTGCTGAGCTATTCATGTTACCCCGAACCTTGAACCGAGAGCTTCAAGTTCCACTAAAATGTGTATAAATCCTTAATCGATGATTTCTGATTAAGGAGTGTAGTCAGTGAGTCCCTATGCTTTATTTGAGAGTTTCTCGAGTCGGAAAATTCGGAATGTCGTGTTGCTTTGGGCCAAGCCTTATGTTTGTGCATAAGGGTTGCGTTCGACTCGTGGAGTCGATAGCATGAGAGCGTGAGCTTGATGGTGTCGTGCTTTATGTTTGTGGTACCATGTCGTTGTCTCTGATAGATACTCACGGCCGTGATGAAATCATGAGCAAATTGTCAGTGTGACTCGGATGCGAGACTGAAACTTGGCGTCACGTGTCCACCTTGATGGTGCAGTAGTCGAAGTACGCTGACAAGACACCGAACGACCTGTTGAGGTCTTGTGTGCTGTTAGGTACGAAGCAAGTCGTTGATACTCATGAGTATAGGCTAAACGAACTGGGTTCCTTGCAAGAAGATGTACGCCTGAGCTCGGGTAGGACTGATCACCCTCCCAAGCAAGAAGGTAAACATATGAGCATGGGCGAGTCGAATTGGTTCCTGTATGTGAGTAAATGCCATTCGAGTATAAGGCGATAGGACTCATGGGAAAAAAATCGAGTTCTGGAGGGTGATGCCCGGACCTCTTGATTAGAAATTTCCCCGTTCGAGTCTGTCGTTTCCTTTTTGATGAGTGTTCAGTCGCATTTCCGAGTACGAAAATATTTTAAGGAGGATAGATTGTAATTCCCCGCTTGATTATAGAATATTTGGGAATTATATATTTATTATTATTATTATTATTATCTTCATTTTTTGTTATTATTATTATTGAATACTAAATATTATTAAATATCTAAAATAATTTATCTGTCAAATTGCGATTAAATGTCTAATTGTCTAAATGATACTTATTTTACCAAATTGTAACTAAATGCTTAAATGTTTTAATGTTATTATTTAATATTATGTGTGTATTTGTATTATTAATAATATTATTATTTTATAATTGTGTTTATTATAAATATAAATAATATCCGGCTTAATTATTTTATCTTGCGATTTAATTTATCGAGCCCGAATAACTGAATTGATGCTACGTCTAGTCAGGCCCTAGAGCCGATTCTTTCCATGATCCCTCGTCCGAACCAGCCCCTAACCCGGTGCCCCGAACCCGTCGGCCCGAACCGAATCGGCCCGCCCAAGTGTGTGTTGAGTGTCTTGAGGATAAAGACTCTAAACTAAGCCCTACTTTATTTTTACGCGCAGCTTTTTCTATTTTCTTCTCTCGACCGCGACTTTGAGCAAAACAGAGAAAATCGATCGCGCATCCTCCATCTCTCGCAAATCTGACCATCACCCTCGCTTTTCTTCATCATCGCCATCATCTTCTACACCCTCCCCGCTGCCTATTCAACCCGCCACCATCATCTCTCGGTGTTCATCTCCTCCGCGACGAGCGCATCTCGTCAGCCCCATCTCGCCGCCGCGGCCGGCCCTGCTTCCGGCGACTCCCGAACGCTGCAACACCTCGACCTCCTTCCGCCGGCGAGTACCACTGCAAACCAGCGACTTCCGGCAATCAGGCACGCCCTCTCCCGTCCTCTGCAAATTCCTCCCGGCGAGTTTGGCGGCCCCGTCTCCGAGCAGCGACCCCGCGTCCACTCACCTTTGCCGACGAGCTCATCCTCTCGCTCAGACGACTGCTCCACCACCGGACAGCACCTCTGCACCGTCGACCTTCCCCTCCATGCAGCGGCGTCCCCCCTCGCTGTTTTCTCTCGCCGTGAGCCACCGTGCGAGAACCAGCAGACCGCGAAGTTCATCGGCGAGTTCCGACCTCCATCGCTGCAAGCCGTCGACCATTCCCTCCGGCGAGTTCGGTGGCCATCTCCAGTGAACTGGGAGCACGCAGCAACCACCCCCTTCAGTCGAGCCGAGACGTGTTGCGTGTTCGAGCCCGTCAACCTTTCGTGCCATTTTCGTACGATTCCCGAGAACGGTACAAGGCTTGACCCGTCTCGATTATTTTTGCGTGATATTATGTGCTTGATTATGTGAATGTGTTCGTGTGACGTGTTACCTCGAACCATATTTGTTAATATATGTTAATGAGTTATTATTGAATAAGTATTGTGAGGATATTATTTAATATGTGCGAATTGGATATTTAAGTGATTGCCGTCAATTTGAAATATTTTCGAGCTGATTGTAATGTGGTATTTTCGTGGAAATCCTTAATTTATAAGTACTTGGAGTTGTCCTTAATTGTTTAGTTTTGGTTTGAAGTCGTTTCGAGTTATATGTAGATAGATACGATTTTTTGAATCCGAGCATGCTGCTGAATCGTAATAAATTCACCATAAATCGAGTCTTTATTCGTTTTAGCTGAATTTTTGATATGTTGTGCCTCTGAGTATTTGAAATATGTGTGCCAAGCCCTGGATTTTATTTCGGAGTTTTTCGTGTTCAAATGCCTAATATGATTTTTGTGCAGAAACTTATAAAAATTATTAAACATCGTATACTTGGAGTTTTGAGCTGAAACTTTCAGGAACATGTTATTCTGTGATGATTTAAGTGGTGTGAAAATTTCAGATTACAATTCGAAGTGTAGCTATGCGAACTATTAAATGCTGATTTTGGCGCTGTTTTTGCTTTAATTATTTAAAAATGTTCACGGATGGATTTAGGGCTGAAACTTGGTGAGTTTATGTGATTTTGCATGTTTTATAATGTGGCAAAGTTTCAGGTTGATTGGCAGAGCCTAACTTCTGATTCCGAATTTTGTTTATCTTGAAGTCTAAATGTTCGGTTATCGGTTGGTTAGGTTCGGATAGGACTAATTTAATGTTGGCCTGTTTTATGTGAAATATTTGAGGTATATGAGTTGTGTCCAGGTTTAGTAGTCACTCCAAATTTCTTAACTCGGTCAAGGAATCCACGAGTCGCTTAGTCGATATGATTTCGACTAAGTATATGTGCTTTGTGTCGTATTTTATATTGGATAGTCAGTGATAGGCTATTATAGTTGTTGTAGGTTCTTTGAGCTGAACTTGTGCCATAATTCCTTCAACTCTATGTTTGGCTATACCTCTTGCTATATCCAGGTGGGTTTAATGTAAAATTGTCTATACTATAAATGTTATTACTGTTTTAAATTTTGGTATGATCAAGTATGCATGTGGAACATGTAGCCTTCGATGTGAGCTGTATCGGCCGTCAAACGGTTGTCCCGTATTTATGAAACGAAATCCGTGGAGTTCTTTACGCCTGTAAGACCAGGGTTGTGCTCGATCGGAGGTATGAGACTAGGACTGTGCTCGGTCTTTTCCCCGTTGTGAGACCAGGGCGGTGATCGGCCGACGGGGGATACTTCTACTGGCCGGACACTCGTTGTAAGGCCTTAGATAAGGCGTTCGATATATGGTTCGGCAGTGATCTATTGCTATACGTGTGCACACGAGTCTATTATTGATATTATTGATGGGAGATTCGGATAGATGATTGTTTCATATATGTGCAACGACCATACCTAGCATATTATTGATTATTGATCATTATTTCTTAATTATGGATAATGTTTATTGCATAGTGGTGAGCACTACTTTTTCCCACTGTGCTCATCCCCACCTGAAATTCACATTTCAGGTTAAGCGAGGCGGGTGCTACGACGGAGTTCAGCGAGTGGTGGTCGGTCTATGAGACTGGTCCTATTATTGTTTATGCTTCCGCATTTATGAATTTGGAATAATATTGTTGTCATGAATTTCGGATTTTATGATTGATCTTATGAATATTATTGAAACCCGGTTTGGGTAATGACTTATGCTTTTGGAAAAACCCGTTTGGGAGTTAGTAATTACTGATGATTGATGATTGATGATTAATGATTGGTGATTGATAGTGAGGACTGATTGAGTATTGAATAATTGGGTAAATATGTAAGTTTGTTTTGTAAAATGAGTAGCGCCTCAGGTGTTTGAAAATAAATTTGGAAAATTTATTCTGATTTTCGACAAATAAAAGTGGCGCATTACAGCTTGACTCCTCAAACCCCTACATTAATTCAAGATTCTATAATCAACATCTATCTTGACTTAAACGGAAAACACAAATCATACTTAGTCGAACTTGATTCGACTAAGTTGTTCGTGAAGTCCTATGGACATTGGAACACTTAGGCTCGGCTCTAAGACTCAACCAAACATGCATTGGATATCACATAATCTCAATCAAAGATTTACCAAGTCAAACAGACAAAGAATAGCATGCCAGTCGGTTTACAATTTCTAACATAAAACTATATCTTTGAAAAACTAGTCGATAAATCACATAATCGGGTTGGTCAGGTTGCCGAATGAGTTAGGCTCTGAAATTTTAACATAAAATCCAACTTACTGGACTCAGCAAATCCACTAAATCTCAGCCCCTAACTCAAAACACATGATTTTATAAAATTTGAACAAGTTTTGAGCAAAAACGAGCACAAATTTAAAACCCGACATAATGAACGATTTATCCTTTGAAACTTTTACACAACAAACCTCATTATATGAATATCAACATATAAAAATTTCAGCCTAAAACATTTAACATGAAAATTTTAAAAACTCTAACAAGAACCTGCAGCTTTCGAATTTTCACCAAAACTGAACCAAAAAATCAGAATTTTACAGCAACAGATCAGATTATCATAATTAAGACAATTTTCAGCAGAATAACACAATAAATTATTTGCCTTAGCAAAATGAGTCCAAAAATTCTGAAAATTTTACACAATGTGTGAATATGCCAAGAACACAACATACTCAAATTTCAACAAATTTAGGGCACTGCTCAACTTAATATGCAATAAACACGATTCTGCTCAGAAATCACATTAATTAATTAAAATATCTACAGTTGGAATTTTGATCTGAAATTTTTACACGACATACATATTCATCACAAGAACCTGCACACAAAGTTTCACATCAAACTGATCAGTATACAATTTAACACGAATTTAATACCAAAGCAGCAATCATACGAGTTCAACAATTTATATACGACTCGACAAGACTCGAAATTGTCCGAGGCCTTCAACATAAGGCCAAGAATTCAATATGTTCCAATTCCCACAGCACTCACATGCTTTTAACGGGGTCTCGTTCGATTTCGCACGAATCGACACGACATCTCATCACGCGATTTAATATAAATACACATATATAAATTCATCACATGAAATAACGAACGGCAACACTACGATACACATAAAATTAACGAGACGGGTGTCAAGCCTTCGTATCGTTCTCGGGAACACGCTCGAAAACGAAACGATGGAGGCGAACGGGGACGACGGCTAACACGCTGTGGCTAGCGGCGGCGAACGAGGCGGCAATGGCTCGACGACGATGCTTCGTCTCGCGGAGGAGCTGTGGCTGAAGACGAGTCATCGGGGACCTGCTGGTCGCGGCTGGGTCACGGCAAAGAGCAGTGACCGGTGGCCACGACGGAGGTTTCAGGCGAGCGGGACAGGCTCACGGCGAGGGCAGCAAACAGCGGCCGCAGACTGAGCAGGGCTCGCGGAAGAGCAGCGTCGTGAGGAGGGTCGCAACGGAAGAGGGTTGCTGCGCGTGAACAGGGGTCGTCGGAGGAGGGTTCGGGTCGCGGCGTTGCTGCTGTGCGAACGAGAAAATCACCGGAGGTGGAGCAACTGGTCACCGTGGAGGGCTCACGGTGGTGCGTGGAGGAGGGTCACGGCATCGCTGCGCGTGGCTGAGGACGGCGGCTGTGAGATCGCAAGGAAGAAAGGCTGGGGATCTGCTGCTTCTCGCGGATGATGGCGCGACGACGGAAGGGCGGCAATTGGAGTTGCAGGGAAGAGGTCGCCAGCGAAATAATACGAGATGGAGAGAGAGGTGCGCGATCTGTTATGCAAGAGAGAAGGGAATGCAAGTAGGCTGCACGTTGAGCTTTTGCGGGAGAGAAAAGAGATTGTGGTCGAGGGGCGTGAAAAATTTGATGATAGAGGTTTGCTCTTTCTCTGTTCTGCGTGAAGGGTGAGAGGTGGGAGAAGAAATCAGATTTGAGATGGCTGCGGGGTAATAGCGTTCTGATCGAGAGAGAATGAAAAATATCTTAGGCTTAGGGTTTAATAATCTCGGCAAGCAAGAAAACACACCCACACACACGAGGAGAAAGAAAACGTGCAACACCCCGCTATGTAGGACCAATTTTTCGCAAATTCTAACTTTCGAAAACACATATAAATTTTTCGAAACCGTTTGCAAGCTATCTCGGGATGCTGCTAAAAACTTATCTGCTTTAAAAACCCGTTTTCTTTAACTGGTCTATCTACTGGTTTAGACTTAAAGAAAATCAGATTAAATGTTTTATCGGATCAAGCATGTGAAACTAGACCCGTCCGTACTGGCGAACTAAGTAAAAATGTTTAAGTCTGAAATACTGTCATGCAAGCTCGAAATAAAACACACATAGCGGAAGTCTGAAAATGCGTGGTCATAATAGTTATACAAAACATTTTAAACCAATGTCCCTGTAACGGCTCGCTGTGCCATCTCCACGACCACAACCACCACAGCTGGACTCACGCCTGCCCGCCGACCCTGCGATCTGAAAATATAAAGTGGGGGTGAGTACGGTCCACTTGTACTCTATAAAAACCCATTCTAGGGTAAACAACAATAATAATAATGACATCACAGTACTGGTATGCGTAAGTAAACTGAAATCTCCCGGACACTACGGCCGGTAACTCCCGGACACTCTGGCCGGTAACTGTAATCTTCCGGACACTCTGGTCGATACCGTGTGCACACTCTGATGGTATATTTAAGGCGAACTGGGCAACAACCAGATCTTAGGGAAGGACAACTCGGTCTTAACCCCAAGCGGATAAAACTCATACACATACCTGAACATAATATCGACTATTATACTCAATGTATAACCCAGACTGGGTCCCCACCTGATTTGCTTTGAAAATACGTAAGAGCGGCTGTGCTGGTAGCTGACTCTTCAAGCTACATAAAAATATAAGCAAACAAATATACTAAGTACTATGCTCGTCATATGCTCAATAATATGCTAAGATGCTCTACTCTATCAGATTACTCATCCGGATATAAAGGAACGCTCTATGGGTTCACTAAAATGATTCTAAGTCCGGAATTTAGACTGATGTGCTCAACTGATCTGGTTTGGCTCGGAAAATTACTTAAATTTTGGAATAAGACTCGGACTGAAAATCACGAACCAAAACTGACTCGAACCGCCGGCTAAACTGGTCGGTTCACTCACTAACTGAACCGGTTCGGGCTGAACCGGACCGGGTTGGACCGCTGGGTCACTCTGGACAGGCTGGGGCCCTGGCACGACACTAAGCACGAGCTGGCTGCGACCAGCCTCGGTACTGGGCGCTGCTGGGCGCGGCAGGCACGGCCAGGCTTGGGTGGCACGGCCTTGGCACACTGGGGCCACTCGGGTGCTGCTGGGCACGGCCGAGGTTGACTGGGGGTGTTGGCACGCTACTGGGCACGACCGAACACGAGGGACGCGGGACTGACGGCGCATCCGGGCTGACTGGGCACTGGGTGCGCGACTGGCACGACCCGAGTGCGGCTGGCGCGAGGACTGATGCAGGCAGACACTACTCGCGCGGCTTTGGCGTGGCTAAGGCTGTCAGGGCACTGTCGGGCTACCGTGGGCACGGGGGCGTGCTGCTGGGCACGTCCCGGGCCAACTACGTGCTCGGGCATGCTGCTGGGCACGACCCGAGGACTCTGAACACGACTCGGGTTCAGTAAGGCACGACACTGGACACTTGGCGTGCGGCTGGCACGACCCGAGGTCGACACTGCATGGCACGAGCCACTGGCTCGAAGCCACGCGTGCACTGACGCTGGACAGCACGGCCGAGCGCTGTCGGAGGTGCTTGGGCGCGACTGGCGCCAAGACCTCGCTCACTGGCACAGACAGGCGCTGCTGTGGCGCTGTCGCGTGTGATGAGGGCTGCGGTGCCTCACGTGCGCTAGGCACGGGCACGTACAGAGGCACTGCCTGGCCTCTGTGACGCGGCACGGGCACGACACGCGAGACTAGCACGGCTGGTGACCCTAGCCGGTCCATGCCGGTCTTCCGGCCACTATTTCCGGTGACTACTGAACCAACCCAACATATTATGACATAATACACATAAAAATTCCATAAGTCACTGAGAGACCTCGGTTGGATAATGAGGTGGGCTTATAGGGCCGACAAGGCTCGTGGCCACACTAGGTCACCGAAATGAACATGCTAAACATATAAATTCACCTAGGGTAGAGTTATCTAAATCAAACTTCATGACTATGGAGGCTAGAACATTGGTCATAACATGCATGCATATAGACTTAGGTTCGGAGGTGAAAATGGCTCGATTTCACTTAGCAACTTGACCGAACATATGAACTCAAAGCATGCTAATCTCTTACCAATGTAATCCACATGATTTTTAAGGAATTGTATGCTACAAAACTCGGCCATCTCATGTGTGCACGAAAAAGTTCGAAATTAGGGCTCACATCTTTGAAAAATCGGAACTACACATACATCACGTGCATGGCATCATTTATACATGATAATTTCTAAAATATCATGATTAAGCTAGAAAAAATGAAAATCACGAGCTAACGTTGCTCGGACTCACGAATATGTGCGAGGGCTACTACTCGGGCTCACTCGCGGCTTATGCGTCCTTGGCTCGACTCCGAAGGCTATGGACTGAATTGGATGGCCTCAAAAGACTTAGAACAATCCAACAATTAATTGGAAGATGCTAAGACTCTAAAGAACACGGAGGGAAACAAGTGGAACTCACGGACTTCCTTCACCCCGCCTTAGATGCGCGCGCGGGGACTTGAGGGCTTGCTCTCGGTTTTCTTTGGTTTTCTCCCAATATGCAGAAGAACTTAAGTGACCAAGAGCTGAAATAAGTCTGAGGAGAGTCCCTTATAGAGAGAAGAGGGCGGATGGTCCAAGGTATTCAAGTGGGGGACAAAAGGTGGCGCACAACTTCCTAGCGCATGGGGAAAGGGTCTTGCACGGTCTTGCATGGCTTGGGTGGAGGAGCAGCTGACTTTGCACGAGCGAAGAGGGCATCTTGCAGATCTGGATAGGGGACAAGGTCTGGTGGTGGCAGCACTATAGGACAAGGTTCCAAGCATAAAAAAAATGCACATGAACATGTCCACTCACCTTAAAATATTCTTAATGACCCTTTGACTTACCTTAAACCTTGTTAAGGCATACTTAAGCCTAATTAGCTCCTCTTAACCTCCAGAATATTCGCCACATCTTGGACATGCAAGGACTTGGGCCAAAACTCATGGCATTGGGCTCAAAAGGCACTCGCACATGGGCTCGCGCAAGGCTGGCGCTAGGGCCTGCTGGGCACGGCCTTGGGCTAAAAATGCCACATTTCTTGGGCTGGAAAATAGCACACCTTAGGGCTGACTTATGGCTGACTATGGATGCCCAAAAATACTTAGAAATATTTCCAAGATTTTCATGTACTTGGCTCGGCACTTGAATGGGCGCACGGACTAGGGCGCGGCTAGATTTAAGTGTTCAAAACACTTCGAAAAATTCTCAAAACACTCGGCCATGACTTGGGCACTCGCGGCTTGGCGAGGCATGCGACACTTGGGCGCGAGGACTTGGACCTGTGCACGAGCTCGGTGCGGGGTTACTTAGGCTGAGGGAATGATATCGAAGGCTCGATAAAAATGATCTCATACTTAGAAAATATTCTAAGTAAGGCTATGAGCACGGTAGGGCTCGAACAAAACTCGAGACTACTAGGGCTCGAGAATTGGCTAGGCGTGATACTCGTGACTGAACGACTCGGTTCAGGACACGGCTTGACATGGACGATTTATCGAAACATACTCGGTTTCGATTATTCGTCAACTTGGATAATTAATTCCAACTGAATAAAATCCATTACTAAAAATAAATGGACCGGGATTAATAACTAGAATTGAATAGCTGAATAACTGGGCACGAAACTCAAAGCGAGAAGTATTAATAAAAGAAAATAGTTCAAACTTAGAACTAAAAACTGTCACTTTTATTAATTCAGAACTGGGCTATTACAATCTATCCCCCTTAAAATATTTCCGCCCTCGGAAATACTAAAACTGGGGAAATACATACAAATAGATACAAATCAGAATTGAAAATCTAGGAAACGAGCTCTGATGTCTGCCTCGCGCTCCCTAGTGGCATCTGAATCTCCGTGGCGATTCCATCTGATATGAACGAGGGGAACATCTCGTTTCCTGAGCCGGAGGACCTTTTGGTCCAAAATTGCTACCGATTGTTCCTCGTAAGTCAAATCTGGCTGGAGCTAAATCTGATTGTGCTGAAGCACATGCTCAGGATCGCACACGTATGGGCGTAACATCGAAACGTGAAACACGTTATGCACGCCAGCCAACTCAGGAGGCAGAGCTACTCGATACGCTACTTCTCCAACTCGCTCGAGAATCTCTAAAGGACCGATATAGCGAGGATGCAACTTCTCTCTCTTCTCGAAACGAACGAAACCTCTCATCGGTCGAACCTTTAGAAAGACATGATCTCCAGGCTCAAAGTGCATCTCTCGTCTATGCTTGTCGGCTGAGGACTTTTGCCGACTCTGGGCTGTCTTGAGCCTCTATCTGATCCAGGCTACTTGCTCAACTCTCTCCTCAATCAACTTCGGACCGAGTACTCGTCGCTCTCCGACGTCATCCCAATAAATGGGCGAACGACACTTGAGGCCGTAAAGTGCTTCGTAGGGAGCCATCTGAATCAACACCTGATAACTGTTATTGTAGGCGAGATCGACTAGTGGCAACCACTTCTCCCACTTAGCACCTCTGTCCAGAATCAAGGCTCGAAGCATATATTCGAGCGTCTGGATCGTCTTCTCGGACTGGCCGTCCGTCTTTGGATGGTAAGCCAAACTGAACTTTAACTGGGTGCCCATGCCTCATGCAAACTCTCCCAGAATCGGCTGATGAATCTGGGATCTCGATCGGATATGATCGTAACGGGCACTCCGTGGAGTCGAATGATCCCACGGTTATATATTTCGGCCAACTGGTTCATCGACATGGTCATCGTCACAGGCATAAAGTGTGCAACTTTCGTCAGCCTGTCTACCACTACCCAAATTGCGTCGTGATGCTCGGACGACTTAGGTAGCCCTGTGACGAAGTCCATGGTAACCTCTTTCCACTTCTAGCTGGGTATCTCAAGTGGCTGTAGTAGACCTGTGGGACTCTTGTGCTCGGCCTTAACTTGCTGACAGACCAAACACTTCTTCACGAAGTCTGCTACATCTCTCTTTATTCCTCGCCACCAGAACGACCTTCTCAGGTCGTGGTACATCTTGGTACTCCCAGGGTGGGCTAAATATGGCGCACTGTGGGCCTCAGTCAGGATTTCCTTGCGTAAAGTCCCGACTTTTGGCACAACAATGCGGCCTCTGAACTCCAAGGCTCCATCTGTTACTCGGTAAAATCCCTCTATGCCTCCGGCGTGAACCTTCACTTCTAAAGTGCGAATGAACTGATCGCAGGATTGCTCCCGCCGGATTCTATCTTTCAGCATGTGCTGAACTCGCATCGAGCTAACACTCCCCGAAATCTCCTAAGGAAGTGAGTCGACGACCTCAATCTGCATCTGGGCAAACTCTCTGATAAGCTGGCGCTGATCGGTGATAGAACAAACTGACTCACCCCTCACCTTTCGGCTTAGGGCGTCGGCTACCACGTTCGCCTTCCCCGGATGGTACTGTGTGGTGCAGTCATAATCCTTCACAAGCTCCAACCATCGCCTCTGGCGCATGTTGAGCTCCATCTGCGTGAAGATATACTACAAACTCTTGTGATCGGTAAAGATCTCACACCAACCACCATATAGATAATGGCGCCAAATCTTGAGTGCATGCACAATCGCTGCCAACTCTAGGTCGTGCGTAGGATAATTCTGCTCTTGTGGCTTCAACTGACGTGAAGCGTACGCAACGACTTGGCCATCTTGCATCAGCACACACCCAAGACCCTGCTTCGAGGCATCACTATAGATGGTGAAACCCCGAGTAGGATCCAGAATAGTCAGCAATGAAGCCGTCGTAAGCCTCTTCTTGAGCTCCTGAAAGCTCTCCTCACAACGACTCGTCCACTTGAACTTCACAGATTTTCTCGTCAGTTTGGATAAAGGAAGGGAAATCTTTGAAAATCCTTCGATAAATCTGCGATAGTACCCTGCTAGACCGAGAAAACTGCATACTTCGGTGGGACTTTTAGGCGCTGGCCAATTTCGAACGGCGGAAATCTTCGCTGGATCGGCCTCTATGCCTCTCTCGGTGATGATGTGGCCTAAGAATGCCACTCTCTTCAACCAAAATTTACACTTGGAGAACTTGGCGTACAACTTTTCTCGCCTAAGGGTCCCGAGAACAACCCTCAGATGCTGCTCATGATCCTCCAAACTCCTGGAGTAGACCAGAATGTCATCAATGAAGACGATAACAAATCGGTCTAAGTACTGATGGAATACCCGATTGATCAAGTCCATGAAAACCGCTGGCGCATTACTCAGACCAAACGGCATAACCACGAACTCATAGTGCCCATATCTCGTCCGGAAAGCAGTCTTGGCTACGTCGGACTCCTTAATCTTCAGCTGATGATAGCCTGAGCATAAATCAATCTTGGAAAATACGCAAGCTCCTCCCAGCTGGTCAAACAAATCGTCTATCCTGGGGAGCGGATACTTGTTCTTCACCGTTAACCGGTTGAGATCCCGGTAATCGATGCACATTCTCATGGATCCGTCTTTCTTCTTGACGAATAGGACTGGTGCTCCCCAAGGTGAGACGCTCGGTCGGATGAAACCGAGTTTCAAAAACTCTTCAATCTGCGTCTTCAGCTCCTGCAACTCCTTCGGAGCCATTCTGTATGGTGCCTCAGACATCGGTCCTGCTCCTGGAACAAGATCAATGGTGAACTCCACCTGCCTACTGGGTGGTCCTCCTGGTAGCTGATCTGGGAACACATCCACAAACTCACGAACAACTGGGACGTCATGAAGTGTCTATGCTCTCGATCTTTCATCGACAAGGCTCACCAGGTAACCCTGAAAATCTCCTCTGCGCAGAATCTTCCTCGCCTTCGCCATGAAAACAACACGAGGTAGGGTTCGCGTCTTCAAGCCGAAAAACGTGATCTGACTGTCCTTTGGAAGATGAAGAATAACCTCCCAATCATGGCAATGAATATCCGCTCGATAATGCGTCAACCAATCCATACCGAGAATGAGGTTGAAATCCCTCATCTCGATAACATAAGCTTCGGCCTTCAAGATTCGGCCGCCAATACTAAGGTTAAGGTCCTCTGCCTTGGAGCTCGTCACTATCTTCCTTCCCGAGGCTAGGCTCGCCTCGAGAGGGTCAACAGTGTTCATGGGCAGAACTCCAATGGCCTCTATACATTGGGTTGACACAAACGAGTGCGTCGCACCAGTGTCGAACAGGGCAAATATAAGCGTATCATTCAAAATAATCATCCCAGACATAGTACCTGGGTTCTGTTCTGCCTCAGCCTGCTCGACTGCATAAACCTGTGCATGCTGTCCTCGCCTCTGCTGCTACTGTCAGGGCTACTGCTGCTGCTGCCTATCCGGACAGTTCCGGATGGTATGTCCGGGCCTTCGACAGTTGTAGCAAACATTCTGTCCGGCAAGACAGTCTTCGCGGTGTGGGCGTCTGCAGGTGCCACATGGTGGGATCTGTGGCTGTCTCTATCTGTTCCTCCGGTCATTCTGCTAACCCTTCCACTTCCTCTTGTTCTTTGGCTTCGCCTGCTGGACAGACGCTGGCTGAGCTGGGGGCAGTGCTGGATACTGAGCTGGGGGAAACACTGAAATCTGAACTGCCGGCTGCACCAGGTCCATCCTGAGAGTGGCGTCTGTCTCTTAGGCCTTGGCGACAACATCGGCGTAAGACTGGACACCATGTCCCGCTACGTGGTGAGGGATAGCTGGCAGTAATCCATCACGGAAGTGTCTCGCCTTCTTTGCCTCGGTGTCCACAAAATATGGAACGAAGTACCCGAGACGAACAAACTCCCGCTCATACTCATCAACTGAGCGGTGGCCCTGCTTAAGCGCCAAGAACTGACGCTCCATCTCAGCCTTGTATGCAACACCCCACTACTTAGGGCTAATTTTTCGCAAATTCTAACTTTCGAAAACGCTTATAAATTTTTCAAAATCTCTTGCAAACACACATAGTGGAAGTTTGAAAATGCGTGGTAATATTAGTTATACAAAACATGATAACAAATGTCCCTGGAACGGCTCGTTGTGCCGAATCCACGACCACAACCACCACAGCTGGACTCTTGCCTGCCCGCCGACCCTGCCATCTGAAAATATAAAGTGGGGGTGAGTGCAGTCCACTTGTACTCCATAAAAACTCATTCTAAGGTAAACAACAATAATAATAATGATATCACATAACTGGTATATATAAGTAAACTGAAATCTCCCGGAACACTATGGCCGGTAACTCTCGGAACACTCTGGCCGGTAACTCTAGGACTCTCTGGCCGGTAACCACGTGCACACTCTGATGGTATATATTTAAGGCGAAATGGGCCACCACCAAAACATAGGGAAGGTAAACTCGGCCTTGACCCCAAGCGGATAAAACTCATATACATACCTGAACATGATATCAACTATTATAGTCAATGTAATACCCAGACTGGGTCCCCACCTGATCTGCTTTGAAAATATGTAAGTGTGGCTGTGCTGGTAGCTGACTCCTCAAGCTACATAAAAATATAAGCAAACAAATATACAAAGTACTATGCTCATCATATGCTCAATAATATGCTAAGATGC
Organism: Striga asiatica; assembly: GCA_008636005.1. NCBI lineage: Eukaryota > Viridiplantae > Streptophyta > Magnoliopsida > Lamiales > Orobanchaceae > Striga > Striga asiatica. Next base: position 57,341 of record BKCP01005639.1, read on the forward strand.
TCTACACTATCAGATTACTTATCCGGATAAAAAAGAACGCTCTATGGGTTTACTAAAAAAATTCTTAGTCTGGAAAATAGACTGACATGCTCAACTGACCTGGTTTGGCTTGAAAAATTACTTAAATTTCGGAATAAGACTCGGACCGAAAAACTCGAACCAATACTGACTCGAACCGCTGGTTAAACTGGCCGGTTTGCCCACTAACTGAACTGGGTCGGGCTGAACCGGACGGGGTTGGACCGCCGGTTCACTCTGGACCGGGTGGTCACGGGCTGTTCGGACTGGCCGGGTTCGGTCTCGCGCTGTGCCGGCTGGGGCCCTGGCACGGCACTAGGCACGAGCTGGGTGCGACCTGGCCTTGGTAGTAGGCGCTACTGGGCGCGGGCTGGTGCGGCTGGCACAAGCCCTGGCCAACTGGTGTCCTTAGGTGCTGCTGGGCACGACTAAGGGTGACTGGGTGCTCAGGTGCGCCGCTGGCGCGAGCGCGGGAACAACTGGTGCCACTCGGGTGCGACTGGTCACTACCGAGGCTATCTAAGGCTCTGGCATGCTGCTGGGCATGGCCGGACTCGGGTCTAGCACAACTGGTGCGGACAGACATTACACGCGTGGGCTCTGGCGCGGCTGGGGCTGTTAGGGTTCTGCCGGGCAACCCTGGGCACGCGCGCGTGCTGCTGGGCACGTCCCTGGCAAACGAAGTACTCGGGCATGCTGCTGGGCACGACCCGAGGTATACTGGACACAGCACTGGACACACGGGTGCGCGGCTGGCACAGCCCGCGGTCGACCTCGCGCTGCACAAGCGACTGGCTTGAGGCCACGCATGTACTGAGGCTGGGACAACACTACCGGCGCTGTCGGAGGTGGTTGGGCGCGGCTGGCGCCGAGACCTCGCTCACTGGCACGGACAGGCGCTGCTGGGGCGCTGTCGCGTGTGCTGAGGACTGCGGTGCCTCGCGTGCGCTAGACGCGGGCACGGACAGAGGCACTGCCTGGCCTCTGCGACGCGGCACGAGCACGGCATGCGCGACTGGCTCGGTTGGTGACCCTAGCCGGTCCTAGCCGGTCTTGCGGCCACTATTTCCGGTGACCACTGAACCAACTCAACATATTATGACATAATACACATAAAAATGTCATAATTTACTGAGAGACCTCGAGTGGATAATGAGGTGGGCCTATTGGGCCGACACGACTCGAGGCCACACTAGGTCACTGAAATGAACATGCTAAACATATAAATTCACTTAGAGCCGAATAATCTACATTAAAAATCATGGCTATGGAGGCTAGAACATTGGTCATAACATGCATGCACATAGACTTAGGTTCGGAGGTGAAATGGCTCGATTTCACTTAGCAACTTGACCGAACATATGAACTCAAAGCATGCTAATCTCTTAACAAAGTAATCCACATGATTTTTAAGGAATTTTAAGCTACTAAACTCGGCCATCTCATGCATGCATCATAAAATTCGAATTTAAGTGACTAAACTTAAAAAATTCAAAAATCCATATTACAAACGTGCATGGCATCATTTCCTTACATGATAATTCCTATTTTATCATGCTTAGACTGAGAAAAAGGGAAATAATGAGTTACCTTTCACCCAACTCGAAGTGGTGCCAAGGTGACCTTGCTCGTGTTAGCTCGCGGCCTTAGGGGCTTGGCCTCGACTTGGAAGGCTATTGGTTGAAGAAAATTAACTCTAAAGGCATAGAAGAATCCAAATAATATTTGTAAGATGCTAAGTCCAAAGAGAATTCGAAGGAACCAGGTGAAGGTCGGGTCCTCTTCTTCTTGGTTGCTCGCGCACGGCAATGGACTTAGGTGCCTTTGCTCTCGGTTTTTAACTCAAAATCTCTCAAGTGTTACTGAGGTTTTGAAGTGACAAAATGACCTCTCCTCAGCTGAGCCTAAGCCTTATACAGGAGTCTTGATGGCGGAGCAAACGAGGCAAGAAAGTGGAGTCAACACCTCACATGCGCATGGGACAAAGTGTGGACTTGAGTGGCATGGTCATGGACTTCCACCACCTGACTTGCACGGAAATTTGGAGCATCTTGGAGAGCATATGGCTGAAGGGAGGAGATCTGGTCGGCTGGAGCACATGAGGGGACAAGAGTCTTACAAAATGAAATAAAATAATGCATGTGCCCATCACCCACTTAGGTTAATCACTCTTTGACTTTCCTTAATCATACTTAGAGGTGTCTTAGGCTTAAAATAACCTCCAGAATTGCATGCATTTCAACCATAGGATTGGGCTCGAAAATCTCATGTCTTGGGCTTGGAAACCACTCGGACATGGGCTAGGCGGTGGGCCTAGGCGCGCGGCCTGCTGGTCACGCGGGGCTGAAAATGCACAACATATGGGCCGAACATAATAGCACTTTAAGGGTTGACTTATGGCTGATAATGGATGCCCAAAAATACTTAGAAAAATATCATGAATACTCGGTCATGACGTGAGCTCGTGTAGGGACTCGCGCGAGGATTGGGCGCGCATCACTTGGGCTTGGCGCATGGCCTCTCTTGGGCCGAAAGCAACATCTATTAGGGCTGAATGATGGTTGAGCTTAAGGAAGAAAATACTTAGGAAAAATACCCTTAAGTGCCCGGCTAACACTTAGGAAAATTTCCATCATCACTCGGCTATAGATAGGGCCATCTTGGCACGACTTTGGTGCGCACTCGCGAACCTTGGCGCGAGTGACCTTGGCCACGCACGAGCTTGGTGCGGTTATACTTAGCCGAGGGAAATGATGACTCGGGCTCGATAAAATGATCTCATACTAAGAAAATATTCTAAGTAAGGCTATGAGCACGACTAGGGCTCGAACAAGACTCGGGACGGCTAGGGCTTGAGACATGACTAGGCGCGAACTAGGCGCGAGGCGCATGACCAAATGACTCGGTTCTGGACACAGCTTGACTTAGACGATATATCGAAACATACTCGGTTCTGATTATTCGTAAACTGGAATAATTAATCCCGACTGGATAAAATCCATTTCTAAAAATAAATGGACCGGAATTAATAACTGGGATTGAATAGCTGATATCTGGGGTCGGAACTCAAGACGAGCAGTATTAATAAAAAGAAATAGATCAACTTGGAACTAAAAACTGTCATTTTTATTAATACAGAACTGGTCTATTACAATTTATCCCCCTTAAAATATTTTCGCCCTCGGGAATACTAAAACTGGGGAAATACATACAACTAGATACAAATTAGAATTGAAAATCTGGGAAACGAGCTCTGATGTCTGCCTCGCTCTCCCAAGTGGCATTTGAATCTCCGTGGAAATTCCATCTGATACGAACGAGGGGAACATCTCGGTTCCTGAGCCGAAGAACCTTTCGGTCCAGAACTGCTACCGGCTGCTCCTCGTAGGTCAAATCTGGCTGAAGCTGAATCTCATTGTGCTGAGGCACATGCTCGGGATCGCACACGTATGGGCGAAACATCGAAACGTGGAACACGTTATGCACGCCAGCCAATTCGGGAGGCAGGGCTACTCGATAGGCAACTTCGCCCACTCGCTCGAGAACCTCGAATGGGCCTATGTAGCGAGAATGCAACTTCCCTCTCTTCCCAAAGCGGACGACACATCTCATCGGTCGAACCTTCAGAAAGACATGATCTCCGGGCTCAAAATGCATCTCTCGTCTATGCTTGTCGACTGAGGACTTTTGCCAACTCTGGGCTGTCTTGAGCCTCTCTCTGATCCAGGCTACCTGCTCAACTGTCTCCTCGATCAACTTCGGACCGAGTACTCGTCGCTCTCCGACATCATCCCAATAAAGGGGCGAACGACACTTGTGGCCATAAAGTGCTTCGTAGGGACCCATCTGAATAGACGCCTGATAACTGTTGTTATAAGCGAACTCAACTAGTGGCAGCCACTTCTCCCACTTAGCACCTTTGTCTAGAATCAAGGCTCGGAGCATACCCTCGAGCGTCTGGATTGTCTTCTCGGACTGGTCGTCCGTCTTTGGATGGTAAGCCGAACTGAACTTTAACTGGGTGCCCATTGCCTCATGCAAACTCTCCCAAAATCGGCTGGTGAATCTGGGATCTCGATCGGATATGATTGTAACGGGCACTCCGTGGAGTCGAATAAAACCACAGGTATATATCTCGGCTAACTGATCCATCGACATGGTCATCGTCACAGGCATAAAGTGTGCGACTTTCGTCAGCCTATCTACCACTACCCAAATCGCATCGTGATGCTCGGACGACTTAGGTAGTCCCGTGACGAAGTCCATGTAACCTCTTCCCACTTCCAGCTGGGAATCTCAAGTGGCTATAGCAGACCTATGGGACTCTTGTGCTCAGCCTTAACTTGCTGACAGACCAAACACTTCTTCACAAAATCTGCTACATCTCTCTTCATTACTCGCCACCAAAACAACTTTCTCAGGTCGTGGTACATCCTGGTACTCCCAGGTTGGGATAAATATGGCGCACTGTGGGCCTCAGTTAGGATTTCCTTGCGTAGAGTCCCGACTTTTGGCACGACAATGCGGCCTCTGAACTCGAAGGCTCCATCTGTGCCTTGGTAAAAGCCCTCTATGCCTCCGGCGTGAACCTTCGCTTCTAAAGTGCGAATGAACTAATCGCAGGATTCTATCTCTCAGCATGGGCTGAACTTGCATCGAGCTAACACTCCCCGAAATCTCCTTAAGAAGTGAGTCAACGACCTCAATATGCATCCGAGCAAACTCTCGGATAAGCTGGCGCTGATCGGTGATAGAACAAACTGACTCACCCCTCACCTTTCGGCTTAGGGCGTCTGCTACCACGTTCGCCTTCTCCGGATGGTACTGTATGGTAAAGTCATAATCTTTCACAAGCTCCAACCATCGCCTTTGGTGCATGTTGAGCTCCTTCTGTGTGAAGATATATTGCAAACTCTTGTGATCGGGAAAGTTCTCACACCGACCACCGTACAGATAATGGTGCCAAATCTTGAGTGCATGCACAATCGCTGCCAACTCTTGGTCATGCGTAAGGTAACTCTGCTCATGTGGCTTCAACTGACGTGAAGCACACGCGACGACTTGGCCATCTTGCATCAGCACACACCCAAGACCCTACTTCGAGGCATCACTATAGATGGTGAAACCTCGAGTAGGATCTGGAATAGTCAGCACTGAGGCCGTCGTAAGCCTCTTCTTGAGCTCCTGAAAGCTCTCCTCACAACGACTCGTCCACTCAAACTTCACAGATTTCCTCGTCAACTTGGACAAGTGGAGGGCAATCTTCGAAAATCCCTAGATAAATCTGCGATAGTACCCTGCTAGACCGAGGAAACTGCGGACCTCGGTGGGACTTCTGGGCGCTGACCAGTTCCCAACTGCGGCAATCTTTGCCCGATCAACCTCTATGCCTCTCTCGAGGATGATGTGGCCTAGAAATGCCACTCGCTTCAGCCAAAATTCACACTTGGAGAACTTGGCGTACAGCTTTTCTCGCCTAAGGGTCCTGAGAAAAACCCTCAAATGCTGCTCATGATCCTCCAAACTCCTGGAGTAGACCAAAATGTCATTAATGAAGACGATAACAAATTGGTCTAAGTACTGATGGAACACACGATTCATCAAGTCCATGAACACTGCTGGCGCATTACTCAAACCAAACGGCATAACCACGAACTAGTAGTGCCCATATCTCGTCTGGAAAGCAGTCTTGGCTACATCGGACTCCTTAATCTTCAGCTGATGATAGCATGAGCATAAATTGATCTTGGAAAATACGCAAGCTCCTCTCAGCTGGTCAAACAAGTCGTCTATCCTGGGGAGCGGATACTTATTCTTCATCGTTAACCGGTTGAGATCCCGGTAATCGATGCACATTCTCATGGATCCGTCTTTCTTCTTGACGAATAGGACGGGTGCTCCCCAAGGTGAGACGCTCGGTCGGATAAAACCGAGTTTCAACAACTCCTTAACATGCGTCTTCAGCTCCTGCAACTCCTTCGGAGCCATTCGGTAAGGTGCCTTAGACACCGGTCCTACTGCTGGGACAAGATCAATGGTGAACTCTACCTTCCTGCTGGGTGCTCCTCCTGGTAGCTGATCCGGGAACACATCCACAAACTCACGAACAACTGGAACGTCATGAGGTGTATGTGCTCTCGATCCTTCATCGACAAGGCTCACCAGGTAACCCTGGCAATCTCATCTGCACAGAATCTTCCTCGCCTTCGCCATGGAAACAACACGAGGTAGTGTTCGCATCTTCGAGCCGTAAAACGTGAGCTGATTGTCCTTCGGAAGATGAAGAATAACCTCCCGATCGTGGGAACGAATGTTCACTCGATAATGCGTCAACCAATCCATACCGAGAATGAGGTCGAAATCCCTCATCTCGATAACATAAGCTTCAGCCTTCAAGATTCGGCCGCCAATACTAAGGTTAAGGTCCTCTCCCTTGGATCTCGTCACTATCTTCCTTCCCGAGGCTAGACTCACCTCGAGAGGGTCAACAGTGTTGATGGGCTGAACTCTAATGGCCTCTACATCGAGTCGACACAAACGAGTGCGTCGCACCAGTGTCGAACAGGGCAAATATAGGCGTATCATTCAAAATAATCATCCCAGACATAGTACCTGGGTTATGCTCTGCCTCGGCCTGCTCGACTGTGTAAACATGGATCTGCTGTCCTCGCCTCTACTGTTGAGGCAGCCTCTGCTGCTGCTGCTGCTGCTGCTGTCGGGGCTGCTGCTGCTGCCTATCCGGACAGTTTGGGATGGTATGTCCGGGCCTCCGACAGTTGTAGCAAACATTCTGCCCGGAAAGACAGTCTCCGCGGTGTGGGCGTCCGCAGGTGCCACACGGTGGGATCTGTGGCTGTCTCTGCCTGTTCCTCCAGTCATTCAGCTGGCCCTTCCACATCCTCTTGTTCTTAGGCTTCGCCTGCTGGACAGGCGCTGGCTGAGCCGGGGGCAATGCCGGATACTGAGTTGGGGGCAACACTGGGGGCTGAAGTGACGGCTGCACCAGGTCCATCCTGAGACTGGCGTCTGTCTCCTGGGCCTTGGCGACGACATCGGCGTAAGACTGGGCGCCATGTCCCACTACATGGTGACGCATTGCTGGCAGTAGCCCGTCACGAAAGCGTCTCGCCTTCTTCACCTCGGTGTCCACCAAATAGAGAACAAGGGACCCGAGATGAACAAACTCCCGCTCATACTCATCCACTGAGCGGTGGCCCTGCTTAAGCGCCAAGAACTGACTCTCCATCTCAGCCTTATAGGTATCTAGGTAATACTTATCCCGCAGCATCTCCTTGAACTGTGGCCATGTGAGGTTCTCCTTCTCACCAGGGCGCATGCCCCAGTAGGAGTTCCATCACAGCCTGGCGTCTCCTGTCATCTGGACCTGGGCACACAGAATGTTGTGCCTCTCGGAGCACTCGAAGATCTCGAAAATAGCCTCGAGACCCTGGATCCACTCATCAACTAGGCGAGGATCTCCCTGCCCCAAAAACTTATCTGGGTTGTAGCCGCGAAATTGGGCGACTACCTCTGCCTGAGTCATCTCTCTCTGAGTTTGGTTCGGACGACGGGCCATCTGAGAATAAGCTGCGTAACACGTCAGAACAGGAGATGAAATTGAATAAGGCTGAAAGGAAAACGCTGACTACTGAAATAGGCACAAATTTCTTGACGAGTTGCTGAAAATAACTCGATAATCTTGAGTTCGACTAGAGTTCGAATCTAGAGTTCTGAATTTTGATAGAGGACATATCTGACACTGCTAGGAGTCTTATACTGATTTGAGCATCTAAAGTTCGGATTATCTGAATCCTATTGAGCATAGACATAGTACAGTTTGCTTATATAAACTTTGAAAAAATTTTCAGCATGCACTTACCTGGTAGTCGGCGCGGCGTGAGTGTGGTGTGGTCGGGTTTTTGTTAAATTTCCTGTCTTTTAAAACATTCAGAAGCACAAAAGTGCTCTGATACCAACTGCAACACCCCGCTACTTAGGGCCAATTTTTCGCAAATTCTATCTTTCGAAAACGCTTATAAATTTTTCGAAATCGTTTGCAAACTATCTCGGGATGCTGCTAAAAACTTATCTGCTTTAAAAATTCGTTTTCTTTAATTGGTCTATCTACTGGTTTAGACTTAAAGAAAATCAGATTAAATTTTTTCTCAAATCAAGCATGTGAAACTAGACCCGATCGTGCTGGCGAACCGGGTAAAAACGTTTAAGTCTGAAATACTGTAACACCCCGCTTATCAGAGTAAATTTTTCGCAACTTTTACTTCAAAAGTACTTATAAATCTTTCGAAATCTTTTGGGACTAACTCGGGATGCTACTCAAACTCATCTTTTCTGAAAATCCATTTATCTTTAAACTTGGTCTAATACTTCTTTAGACATAAAGAAAACAAATTAATTTAAACTTGCCTTTAACTATATCATATTCATACTTATGAAATGATAAAAACTTGAAATCTGAAATTTATTAAAATGCAAGTTCAAGTCTTAATATGCGTAGCGGAAATACTTAAAAACGTGATTAATTATACAGGCATATCAAATTCATAATAAATGTCCACTAAAATAAGTGCACGACACCACCACCACTTCTTGAGCTCACACCTCCGGCTCGACCCTGTTACCTGAATAACACAATGGGGGTGAGTACTGATCCTCTTGTACCCCGAAATCACCCATACTAAAGTAAACAACAATAATAATACAATATCATGATCGTTGGTATATATCTGGACAGGAAATCTGTTCCAATAATTGAAACTTAATCTGGCCGATATCTGATCGGATACTTGTGCACCATCTGAAAGATATTTTCTCAAGGCAACTCAAGCGGCCTCCATCAGAACTTAGGATATACTTTGAGACAACTGAATGCCTCCTCATCCCAAGCTTATAAACTTAAACTGTATACATACCTCGGACATGATATCAATATTATACTCAATGTAATACCTAGTCTGGGTCCCCACCTTTCTTTTGAAAACTTTTGAGAAATGTAAGTGTTGCTCTTGGGTAGCTAATTCTTCAAGCTACATAAAAATATATACAAATATACTAAGTACTATGCTCGTATACTCAAGAAGATTTAACTCTTACTTATCCGAATCTTAAAGATATTCAATAAGCTTAATATGTCTCAAATAAATATTAAGTCATCAAAAATCTTAATTTTTTTCTTAAACTTTTACTCAAGGTTAATTACTTAACCTTATATAAATCATATCTTCAAAATCATAGATATTGGTGTATACTCGCATGTCACTTAAATAACTCGAATGTGAAAATAACTAAATTACACATTAAACTTGGTTGAGTACTTAAACTCAAAACATGCTTAACTTTTTCCAACATCATCAACATGATTTATAAACTCTTCTTGATCTTTTACTCAATCAAATACTTAATTCATCATACATCATATCTCCCAAATTTTAAATATAAGCTTATATTAAATTTTCACTTAATTAACTTGGAAGTGAAAATAAACTCAATTCCTACTTCAACGTTTAATCATAACATTTAATCATGATATTAATATGTCATACTTAATACAATCTTTATAAGATTATATACTCAACATATTAAACTAAAACTTTGCCAAATTGCTCATCACTTATATGAGAATTTATCATAATAATCTCACTTTAATAACTTGATCATATCATGAATATTCTTGCATATATACTCATCTTTACATATATGCCTTGTAATTATCATAACTCATTCATTTCTCATCTTCAAATCATGAAATTTAACAGTCATATTCTTAACTCATATTTAGACATGTCATAAAAATTTCATAATTTTATCATGCATATATCTCGACTTATTCAAGTTTAAAGTTGCTGCTGGAAACAAGTACATAAAATTCAGCTTGCATGATAAACTTTAAAAATTCATATCTTGAGTTATAATAAACTAAATGACTTGATTCTTGATCCTATGTACTCCGCTTTAACACAAAAAATAACCATAGGAAGAATAGATTTTTAGATTTTTCATAGCTAAGTAAAAATCTCATCATAACTGAACACATATGACATATATATGAGCTGGAAATAACTTCTCTTCTAGCATGCTTATACTCATATAAAACTTTAATATCTAAGTCATATAAAACATTATTAAACACTTAATATCATCTATTAAACATGTTAAGAAGATAGCATCTTACCTCCTTCTTGCTTGAAAATCTAAAGTTGCTCCTTGACTTCTTCAAAAATTAAAACTCTACTATTTTTATTTTTATTTTTCTCTCTCTTTCTATCTTTTTGATGAAACTATGATGATTTGAGAAGATACTTGATGATAAAATCTGATTGAAATGCCTCTATTTATAGCCATGAATGAGATTTTGGTAGATAAAACTTAGTCCACCAAAGTGTAATAAAATTATCACCAATTGTTGAAAAAAATGCTAACTTAAAGACTTAGCAAAACTTTGTTGTGATTTTCTCATCTCATTCTCACCAATTGATGACCAAAATTTCGTGCTTAATGTAATGTAATTGATTCCATATATTATTTGAAAAATGTCACCATTCATCATATAAAAATCTTTGGAAACCAAATAATAAAAATAATAAAAATCATCCTTTTTATTACTTATGCATTTTCTTTCAAAATGGCTGACTTTTACAACTCTTTTACTGAAAAGTAATGCTCATATATGGTCTTGGATCATGCTAATAAAAACAAGAGTAATAAAATTTACGGTATTCAATTCGAACTTAAAACGAACATTTACCGTAAAACTGAAAATTCTAAAATTTAAATCTTTTACTCCTTGTTTTTCCTTCAATTTGCTGAACATATTGCTTCTTAGGAGCTAATATAATGATCTTGGAATATTCTAACATTTACGGAACCACATTCGCTTAAACCGAATGATTACCGTAAAACCGAAAATTGTAAAAATTTCGGTTTTTCTTATAATATTTTAAATAGACTGTAATGTCTAAATAAATTTTCTCACTTCTTTGAACATTTATAACTTAAATGTTCATGGATACTTAACCTTACTTCGAGAATTAACTTGTCTCAAATTGTGCTAAAGCTCAATATTATGATCTTATCTTGATGACTTGAACACTTAGAAAAGTTATAAGTATTTAGTACTAAGGCTCGGCTATTTCTTACTTAAGTTCAACTCATGACCAAACATACTTGAGTTCAGTTCACTACTTATCTTAAACGATTAATCAAAATATACTCAATTTCGATTATTCGTTATCTTATATTAATTAATCCCGTCTTATAAATCCATTTATAAAAATAAACAGACCGGAATTAAATAATTACTGAACTGGCTCGATTACTGAATAATATTGAACCGATAATACTTTCGACTTAAAGTCGAATTTTTAACTGAATAACTTAATAACTGGCTCGGAACTAGGAACGAGCATTAATAAAAGTAATTAGTTCATACTTAGAATAATTACTTTTATTAATTACTGAATGGGATATTACAAATGCTGTCAGGCAAGCTCGAAATAAAACACACATAGCAGAAGTTTGAAAATGCGTGGTAATATTAGTTATACAAAACATAATAACAAATGTCCCAGGAACGGCTCGCTGTGCCGAATCCACGACCACAACCACCACAGCTGGACTCCCGCCTGCCCGCCGACCCTGCCATCTGAAAATATAAAGTGGGGGTAAGTACGGTCCACTTGTACTCCATAAAAACCCATTCTAAGGTAAACAACAATAATAATAATGATATCACAGAATTGGTATATATAAGTAAACTGAAATCGCCCGAAACACTATGGCCGGTAACTTCCGGAACACTCTGGCCGGTAACTCCCGGACTCTCTGGCCGGTAATCGTGTGCACACTCTGATGGTATATATTTAAGGCGAACTGGGCCACCACCAGAACTTAGGGAAGGCAAACTCGACCTTGACCCCAAGTGGATAAAACTCATATACGTATCTGAACATGACATCGACTATTATACTCCATGTAATACCCAGACTGGGTCCCCACCTGATTTGCTTTGAAAATATGTAAGTGCGGCTGTGCTGGTAGCTGACTACTCAAGCTATATAAAAATATAAGCAAACAAATATACTAAGTACTATGCTCGTCATATGCTCAATAATATGCTAAGATGCTCTACTCTATCAGATTACTCATCCGGATAAAAAGGAATGCTCTATGGGTTCACTAAAAAAATTCTAAGTCCAGAAAATAGACTGACATGCTCGACTGACCTGGTTTGGATCGGATAATTACTTAAATTTTAGAATAAGACTCAGACCGAAAAACTCGAACCAATACTGACTCGAACCGCCAGTTAAACCAACTGATTCGCTCACTAACTGAACTGGGTCGGGCTGAACCGGACCGGGATGGACCGTCGGTTCACTCTGGACCGGGTGATCAGGGGCTGTTCGGACTGGCCGGGCTCGGTCCCGCGCTGGGTCGGCTGGGGCCATGGCACGGCACTAGGTACGAGCTGGGTGCGACCGGGCCTTGGTACTAGGCGCTACTGGGCGCGGGCAGGTGCGAGTGGCACAAGCTCTGGCACAACTGGTGCCACTAGGTGCTGCTGGGCACGACTAAGGGTGACTGGGTGCTCTGGTGCGCTGCTGGCGCCAGCACGGGCACGACTGGTGCCACTCGGGTGCGACTGGTCACTACCGAGGCTATCTAAGGCTCTGGCGTGCTACTGGGCACGACTGGACTCGGGTCTGGCACAACTAGTGCGGACAGACATTACACGCGCGGGCTCTGGCGCGGCTGGGGCTGTTAGGGTGCTGCCGGACAACCCTGGGCACGCGGGCAGGGCACGTCCCTGGCCAACGGAGTACTCGGGCGTGCTGCTGGGCACAACCCGAGGTCTACTAGACACGGCACTAGACACACGCGTGCGCGGGTGGCACAGCCCAAGGTCGACCTCGCGCGGCACAAACGACTAGCTTGAGGCCACTCGTGTACTGAGGCTGGGACAACGCTATCGACGCTATCGTAGGTGCTTGGGCGCGGCTGGTGCTGAGACCTCGCTCATTGGCACGGACAGACACTGCTGGGGCGCTATCGCATGTGCTGAGGGTTGCGGTGGCTCGCGTGCGCTAGACGCGGGCACGGACAGATGCACTGCCTGGCCTCTGCGGCGCGACACGAGCACGGCACGAGCGACTAGCGGGGCTGGTGACCCTAACCGGTCCTTGCCGGTCTTCCGGCCACTATTTTCGGTGACTACTGAACCAACCCAACATATTATGACATAATACACATAAAAATGTCATAAGTCATTGAGAGACCTCGGGTGGATAATGAGGTGGGCCGATAGGGTCGACACGACTCGAGGCCACACTAGGTCACCGAATTGAACATGCTAAACATATAAATTCACTTAGGGCCGAATAATCTACATTAAAAATCATGGCTATGGAGGCTAGAACATTGGTTATAACATGCATGCACAGAGACTTAGGTTCGGAGGTGAAATGGCTCGATTTCACTTAGCAACTTGACCGAACATATGAACTCAAAGCATGCTAATCTCTTACCAATGTAATCCACATGATTTTAAAGGAATTTTAAGCTACTAAACTCGGCCATCTCATGCATGCATCATAAAATTTGAATTTAAGGGACTGAACTTCAAAAATTCAAAACACCATATTATGAACGTGCATGACATCATTTCCTTACATGATAATTCCTATTTTATCATGCTTAGACTGAGAAAAAGGGAAATCACGAGTTACCTTTCACCCAACTCGAAGTGGTGCCAAGAAGACCTTGCTCGTGTTAGCTCGCGGCCTTAGGGGCTTGGCCTCGACTTGGAAGGCTATTGGTTGAAGAAAATGAACTCTAAAGGATTAGAAAAATCCAAATAATATTTGGAAGATGCTAAGTCCAAAGAGAATTCGAAGGAACCAGGTGAAGGTCGGGTCCTCTCCTTCTTGGTTGCTCGTGCACGACAATGGACTTGGGTGCCTTTGCTCTCGGTTTTTAACTCAAAATCTCTCAAGTGTTGCTCAGGTTTTGAAGTGAAAAAATGACCTCTCCTCAGCTGAGCCTAAGACTTATAAAGGAGTCTTGATGGCGGAGCAAACAAGGCAAGAAAGTGGAGTCAACACCTCACATGCGCATGGGACAAAGTGTGGGCTTGAGTGGCATGGTCTTGGACTTCCACCACCTGACTTGCACGGAAATTTGGAGCATCTTTGTAACGCCCCAATCAATTTTTAAGGAAAATCCATGGCTTTTCAAAAAAATCAAGGTAAAATTTTCGAAACTTATCTTTCGAATCATAAACTTTGGCGTTACTCATTCTTTTCAAAATCACAGTTCAAATCATAACTGAACTACGGGGATTCATTACCCGATTTCCCAACGGTTTTCCTTAACCACAACAAACGATAAATTTAACATCAGATCATACTCAATCATATATCAAGTAGGGTTTTCAACATAAACCAAATCCAATGTTTTCAAAATATACGAGTTTCAATACGCAATCCAACTTATTCCAAATAAGCAACATAACCAATGAAGTCAAACTAACATGTTCATAAAATGAGCGGAAGCAAATAAATAAATAATAATAAAAGGCAAGACCACCACTTGCCCAGTCTCGTCACGCGCCGCTGCTTAACCTGCATCAGTTACGAGCAGGTGGGAGTGAGTACAGTTAAATATCGTACTCACACTATGCAATGCACATTTCATAATATGTCAAATTGGCATGGTCGCAGCATGAACATAAACAATACACATATGTCACATCTCCATCATAACATAAATACTCCTGTGCACATCTTTCATAATAGTCGCGGAAAGGGGATTCATTACCCTAACGGCGAGAGTACGTGCCACGCAAGGACACGGCCTTTCATAATAGGTCTTTACGGAGACTTGCCTCATAAGGCAACCGTATTACATCGACGGGGACAACCGTAACGATGGCCATCATAATAGCTCACATCGATAGGCTACATATTCACGTTCATACATAGATCACGCCAAAACGGAAACACATATTTAAACACACATTGCACAGGTAATTTTAGAACAACAAACCCACATGGAAATTGAGGTAGATAATCGCACACAATAACCGGTACGTGGGTCGAGGGATCGACTCCTCAAACACCTACATTTAAGCGAGATAATAATTAATAATTTATCTCACTACTCGGAATTAATATATAAATCACACTTAATCAAAAATAATGATTAAGGGATTTTATCGGATTTTTCGTGGACTTGGAACTCTTAAAATTTTGAAAGAAAAAACTCAATGAACGAAAATAGAGCCTCAAAATTTAAAATAATTTTTCTCAAATTTTTCTTATTTTGAAATATTTTTATAATTGAAATCGGTATTAAAAACGGCTTTCCGAAACTCAAAATAGACTGGAAAATCGCATTGGGCCGCTAGGATTTTAAAACACAAGGCTGCCCTTGAATTGAGCCTGGAGCGCGCGAAATTTGGGCCAAAACAGGGCCTGGCCCAACGCCAAAGGAGCTGAAGGCACGCGGGCTGGGTGTGAGGGTTCGCGGGCCGTGGCTGCTGAGTGATGTCGGGCCGAGCGCGGGCTGGAGCGGGCCAGGCGGCCCGTGCGCCTAAGGAACCACCTGGGGAGGCGAAAAAATAAAAAATGGGCTGCTGGGGGATTCGAACACAAGACCACTTGCACCAAAGAGAGCGCAGGATACCACTCCGCCACTTGTTTGGACGTTAATTAAATGACAAGAATGGTTACTAAAGTAAAGAAGCGCCTGAGACTAAAACAAAAATACTAAAGTAAAGAAGCTAGGTGGTAAAGCAAGCCGATAAGCTAAGTCCCCGACTCGGGCAAGAATCTCAAATGGTCCGATGTAGCGAGGCCGAAGCTTCCCTTTCTTTCCGAAGCGAATCACACCCTTCATGGGCGAGACCTTCAGAAAGACATGGTCACCTACTGCATACACATGCTCCTGCCTCTCCCGATCGGCATAAACCTTCTGCCTCTCCTGGGCAGCCCGAATATGCTTCCGGATCTCCTCAACAGCCTCCGAAGTCCTACGAATGAACTCCGGACCCATGATCTTCCTCTCCCCAACCTCATCCCAATACAAGGGTGTTCGGACCTTCCGCCCATACAGAGCCTCATACGGGGCCATCTTGATCGAGGAGTGATAGCTGTTGTTGTAAGTCAATTCGACCAACGGGAGGGCAGTCTCCCAAGTCAGGCTCCGGTCCAAGACCACAGCCCTCAATATATCCTCCAAGTACTGGATCGTCCGCTCCGACTGACCATCTGTCTGGGGATGAAAAGCTGTACTAAACGCCAAACTCGTCCCCATGGCTCGGTGCAAACTCTGCCAGAACTGACTCGTGAACTTTGGGTCTCGATCCGACACTATCTCCACGGGCACTCCATGAAGTTTGACGATCTCGTCAACGAACAACTCGGCATACGCACTAGCCTTCATAGTCGTCCGGACGGGAAGAAAGTGGGCGGACTTCGTGAGTCGATCCACGATCACCCATATAGAGTCGTGACTGGACCTCGATCTCGGCAGTCCCACCAAGAAGTCCATCGTGAGTCGCTCCCACTTCCACGTGGGAATCTCAAGTGGCTGCAACATCCCTCTCGGTTTCTGATGTTCAGCCTTCACTTGCTGACACACCAAACAACCGTCTACGAAACGAGCTACTTGCCTCTTTATACCTCGCCACCAAAACGATTTCCGGAGGTCCTGGTACATCTTCGTGCTACCAGGATGAATGGTGTACGGGGCACTATGGGCTTCTTTCAGAATTTCCCTTCGCAGTTCCCACACCTTCGGAACACATAATCTACCCTCGAAGACCAAGGCTCCATCAGATGCAACTGCGAATCCTCCAACCTTACCGGCTTCCATCAACTCCTTCATCCGGCATAGGAAACGGTCATTTGGCTGCTCGGCGACAATTCTCTTACGAAGAGTCGGCCCCACAACCAAGGCGGTCAACATACCACCAGTCATCGAAGTCGACTCCACTGCCTCTAGCTGTAGTCGCTCGAACTCCCGAACTAAGACATCTTGTCTGGTGAATACGCAAGACAACTGGCCATGACTCTTCCGACTCAACGCGTCGGCGACCACGTTAGCTTTCCCGGGATGGTAGCTAATCGTGCAATCGTAGTCCTTAACCAACTCAAGCCATCTCCTTTGGCGCATATTGAGCTCCTTCTGAGTAAAGATATACTTCAAACTCTTATGATCGGTAAAGATCTCACACTTGCCTCCATAGAGATAGTGCCGCCAAATCTTCAAGGCATGGACAACTGCAGCTAACTCAAGATCATGAGTAGGGTAGTTCTGCTCGTGAGGCTTCAACTGCCTCGAAGCATATGCTACAACCTTCCCTTGCTGCATGAGAACACAACCCAAACCCATCTTCGAAGCGTCACTATAGATGGTGAACTCCAAAGTAGGATCGGGTATCGATAGGACTGGTGCGGTAGTAAGTCTCCTCTTCAGCTCCTGGAAACTACTCTCGCACTCCGGACTCCATACAAACCTCACGGACTTCTTCGTAAGGTTGGTTAGCGGCTGAGCTATTTTCGAGAAGCCCTCGATGAACCTCTTGTAGTATCCTGCTAACCCCAGGAAACTACGAACGTCGCTATGATTTCTTGGCGTATCCCACTTGCTCACCGCCTCGATCTTGCTGGGATCCACCTCAATGCCTCTAGCTGTCACAATGTGGCCAAGGAATGCCACACGATCCAGCCAGAACTCACACTTCGAAAACTTAGCATAGAGCTTCTCGCGGCGAATGGTCTCCAGCACAATCCTCAGATGCTCCTTGTGCTGGTCGATGTCCCGAGAATAGACCAGAATGTCGTCGATGAAAACGATAACGAACTGATCCAGATAAGGATGGAAGACCCTATTCATAAGGTCCATGAATACTGCTGGGAAATTGCTGAGTCTGAACGGCATTACCACAAACTCATAGTGGCCATATCGGGTACGGAACGCAGTCTTAAAGATATCCGATTCCCGGATCTTCAGCTGATGATATCCAGACCTCAAATCGATCTTCGAGAAAACACTGGCTCCCCTCAGCTGGTCGAAGAGATCCTCAATACGAGGAAGAGGGTACTTGTTCATAACTGTCAGATGGTTAAGCTCGCGATAATCAATGCACATGCGCATGGATCCGTCTTTCTTCTTCACGAATAGGACGGGCGCACCCCACGGAGAGACACTCGGTCGAATAAAACCGAGCTTGAGAAGTTCTTGGATTTGGGCCTTGATCTCTTGAAGCTCTTTCGGCGCCATACGATAGGGAGCCTTAGAAACGGGACCAGCTCCTGGCACTAGATCGATGGTGAATTCGACTTCACGGTTGGGCGGTCCTCCGGGCAGCTCGTCGGGAAAAACATCGAGATATTCGCAGACAATAGATACTCTCTCGGGAGTCCGCTCATCAACGGCATCGGACACCAGAGAAACGAGATAGCCTTGACAGCTACCCTTAGACAGGCTCTTCCTAGCTTGCATAGAAGAGATGACTCGAGGCACGGTCCTCGACTTCACCCCATAGAAAATAACAGGCTGATCGGAAACGGGGAAGAGGGTGACTTCACGCTCCTTGCACCAGATATCGGCTCGATAGCGAGTGAGCCAGTCCATGCCCAAGATCACGTCGAAGTCTCGCATTTCAAGGACATACGCATCGGTATTCAGAACTCGGCCACCAATAATAGTAGAAAGGTCGCAAACCAATGAATCAGACATAATAATTTTTCCCGAGGCTAGGCTAACCTCGAGGGGATCAACTTTGCACACATCGGAGATAGATAAGGCCTCAAGACATCGGAACGAAATAAAGGAATGGGTCGCCCCAGTATCACATAACGCAAAGATAGGCACGTTGGATATTGAAAGCATTCCGGACATGGTACCTGCGTTGATGGTGGCCTCGTCATGAGCGAGGGTATAGACGCGAGCTTGGCCTCATGTCCTCTGCTGATGCGGTGGGTGTTGCCTGGCCTGCTGCTGCTGCTGATGAGGTGGTGGCGAGAGAAGCTGCTGCTGCTGACAAGGGAAAGGCTGCTGCTGCTTCCTCTTAGGCTCTGGACAGACGCTAGCAAAGTGTCCTGTGCGGTGACAGTTGAAGCAGGATCGCTGATCGGCTAGACACTCGCCGAGATGCAACTTGCCGCACTTAGGGCACCTCGGATATTGGCCCTGATTGGACCGACCTTCACGCCTCCCGGTGTTCTTCTTCTTTCCGCTCTTCTTGCCACGATGGTCGCTCTTTCTCTTGTTGGAACCAGAGGATGGGGGGACAGAAGCGACAGGAATAGAGTTCTGATACGGCGCCTGAGAGATGAGCGGCGGCTGATAAGATAACGGTGGGATAGAATGAGGTACAGCCTGGACAGGCTGAGCAGCATGGAAAAAGGAAGGAACTGGATCGGTCGGGATGAGAAGGCTCTCCACTCCCTGAGCCCGACTGACGGTATCAGCATAAGACATTGGTCCGTGACTCCCGGCTAGCTCACGGATCCTCGGGTTCAGCCCCTTTAGGAACTTACGGGCTTTCTTTTCATCGGTGTTCACAGAATCTCCAGCAAAAAGGCACATTCGGGTGAAGGTGCGGATGTAGTCGTCCACGCTGGTGCTGCCCTGCTGCAGGTGGTAGAACTCATTCTCCATGCGATCCCAAAAACTCTGGGGAAGGAACTTGCTACGAACCATTGCCTTCATCTGCTCCCAGGTGAGGGCATTGAGCTCAGCTTCTGGCCTCCGAGCCCAGTGGTCAACCCACCAGTCGGAAGCATCTGCCTTCATCTGGAAGGCGGCGAGGGCTACTCGTTGTCTATCGGGAAGAGGGAGCACAGCGAAGATCTTATCGAGCTCCTTCATCCACTCAAGCACAGCAGTGGGAGCCTCACTCCCCGAGAGAGTGGGCGCATGCATGCCCTGAAATTGGACAATAAGTCGGGGAAAGTCCATGGGCGGAGGGGCCTGCTGGCGAGGTGGAGTTGGAGGCGGGGTTTGCTGACGGTTGCGAGCATTGCGATTACGAGTGGCCATGGTTCTACATTGAACAAGACGGAAAAGTTTAACACCAAAACAAAATTTTAAAATAAATATAGGAAATCTAGAGTTCGCCACGAAACACTAGAGTTCAAACTGATTAAAGGTGGATAAATCCTAAGCCCCAAAATTCAACATTTAAAATCATAAGCAGTCTTATTACTACTTAAGCAAGAATACAAAATCATATTTCATAGCATAAGTATTTTCATTGATACTTATTTAAACACATACCTTAAGCAGCGCGGCATGACGAAGACGAGTGGTCTTAATATAAGGTCTAAGCATATTAAAACGTTTTTCACATATATGCCAGTCTACAGAAACGCAGACTGGCTCTGATACCAAACTGTAACGCCCCAATCAATTTTTAAGGAAAATCCATGGCTTTTCAAAAAAATCAAGGTAAAATTTTCGAAACTTATCTTTCGAATCATAAACTTTGGCGTTACTCATTCTTTTCAAAATCACAGTTCAAATCATAACTGAACTACGGGGATTCATTACCCGATTTCCCAACGGTTTTCCTTAACCACAACAAACGATAAATTTAACATCAGATCATACTCAATCATATATCAAGTAGGGTTTTCAACATAAACCAAATCCAATGTTTTCAAAATATACGAGTTTCAATACGCAATCCAACTTATTCCAAATAAGCAACATAACCAATGAAGTCAAACTAACATGTTCATAAAATGAGCGGAAGCAAATAAATAAATAATAATAAAAGGCAAGACCACCACTCGCCCAGTCTCGTCCCGCGCTGCTGCTTAACCTGCATCAGTTACGAGCACGTGGGAGTGAGTACAGTTAAATATCGTACTCACACTATGCAATGCACATTTCATAATATGTCAAATTGGCATGGTCGCAGCATGAACATAAACAATACACATATGTCACATCTCCATCATAACATAAATACTCCTATGCACATCTTTCATAATAGTCGCGGAAAGGGGATTCATTGCCCTAACGGCGAGAGTACGTGCCACGCAAGGACACGGCCTTTCATAATAGGTCTTTACGGAGACTTGCCTCATAAGGCAACCGTATTACATCGACGGGGACAACCGTAACGATGGCCATCATAATAGCTCACATCGATAGGCTACATATTCACGTTCATACATAGATCACGCCAAAACGGAAACACATATTTAAACACACATTGCACAGGTAATTTTAGAACAACAAACCCACCTGGAAATTGAGGTAGATAATCGCACACAATAACCGGTACGTGGGTCGAGGGATCGACTCCTCAAACACCTACATTTAAGCGAGATAATAATTAATAATTTATCTCACTACTCGGAATTAATATATAAATCACACTTAATCAAAAATAATGACTAAGGGATTTTATCGGATTTTTCGTGGACTTGGAACTCTCAAAAGTTTGAAAGAAAAAACTCGATGAACGAAAATAGAGCCTCGGAATTTAAAATAATTTTTCTCAAATTTTTCTTATTTTGAAATATTTTTAAAATTGAAATCGGTATTACAAACGGCTTTCCGAAACTCAAAATAGACTGGAAAATCGCATTGGGCCGCTAGGATTTTAAAACACAAGGCTGCCCTTGAATTGGGCCTGGAGCGCGCGAAATTTGGGCCAAAACAGGGCCTGGCCCAACGCCAAAGGAGCTGAAGGCACGCGGGCTGGGTGTGAGGGTTCGCGGGCCGTGGCTGCTGAGTGATGTCGGGCCGAGCGCGGGCTGGAGCGGGCCAGGCGGCCCGTGCGCCTAAGGAACCACCTGGGGAGGCGAAAAAATGAAAAATAGGCTGCTGGGTGATTCGAACACAAGACCATTCGCACCAAAGATAGCGCAGGATACCACTCCGCCACTTGTTTGGACGTTAATTAAATGACAAGAATGGTTACTAAAGTAAAGAAGCGCCTGAGACTAAAACAAAAATTCTGAACAAAACTGGGACACAGCTGCGTGAATCAGAAACAGAACAGGGCTGCAACTTCTGAACAGGGCCAAACCAAAGTCGACCAACTCGACGACAACATATCCAATGGCAACGGGGATCGAGAAACGGATAAAATTCACGAAAATCACAATTTACAATGTTCGAATTGTTATAAAAATCGGGCTTTAAAGAGTCGAAGGACAAAACGACAAACAAGATTCGAACAACACATATACGAACGAGACGGCCCGAAAGATTACAACAAGTCTCGGAATTAACACGAAATAGTCACAGCAATTAAAGAGCTCGATTTTTACAGTAAACGAGAGTTCCGAAATCCACGACAATAACCCAAAACACCACAATCGAATGACATGAACGAACCGAAAATAATCCAAAATGAAACGGTTCAAAAATCAAAATAAACTAACGACAAAATATACGAGCACGACATCCGACTTCAACAAGGATTTCGATTCATAGCACGATTTAGCCAATGCGTAAATACGAGTACGAACAAAATACAAAAAGGAGGTTCGCCGATTACCTCTCTTCGAGAATTTACGAGTTCGGTTGGAGATCGGAAGAGGCGAATGGAAAGCTCGACGAATGGCTCGACGGCGAACAAAGATAAACACGGCCTGCTACTTTCCCCTCCCGAACAGAAAGGCTGCGTTGAGGGACGACGAAGAACAGACTGAGATTCGGAGGTCGGACTCGGCGGAGTAATAATTTATTTTTATTTTTTTATATGGATGCGGTGGAGAAGATGAATAGAGCACAGGGTTGATCGATTCTGAGGAGTGAATTCCTCGTCCGAGTCTTATGTAGAACGAGAGAGCGAACGTGAAGAGGATAATCTCCAAAAGAATCGCAACAAGATTTCAAACGGAAGAACGAGTCGACGAGATGGGATATTTCTTCTGCTCACACATTCTCACGCGCCTGGAAGTTACTCATGTGGGCCAAAAATTATATAAGAGATATGGGCCAAAGGAAATTTTTGGGCCATTTAATCTCACAATGGGCTAATGGAAAAATTTGTCTTGGTACTAATCAATTAATTGGGCTGAAATTAAAATAGCACAAAAGGACCGACAATAAAATGTACGCGATAACATTAATTCCCGATTAACGATAAATAATAACATTACACGACTTATTATATTAATTAGATTACCTCTAATTAAATAATAACAATCCTAAACGGAAAGATGCCGAGCAATAATACCATATAGACAATTAATAAATTACCCTCCGGCTCGATATTAAATTTAATATAATTAACAATTACGAGCATTTAATCAGAATAAAATAATAAAGCCCGAATAATTAATTTGGAAAATAAAATAAATGTCAAATAATAATATCCAATTATTCCGAATTAAATGGGGCGCTACAATCTACCCACCTTACAAAGAATTCCGACCTCGGGATTCGAAAATAAAAGAAAAACAACTAAAAGAACAACAAAACAAGGGACTCAAAACGAGAAGTTCGGATAACAAATGCCACTCGCTTCAGCCAAAATTCACACTTGGAGAACTTGGCGTACAACTTTTCTCACCTAAGGGTCCCGAGAACAACCCTCAGATGCTGGTCATGATCCTCCAAACTCCTGGAGTAGACCAAAATGTCATCAATGAAGACGATAACAAATCTGTCTAAGTACTGATGGAACACAAGATTCATCAAGTCCATGAACACCGCTGGCGCATTACTCAAACCAAACGGCATAACCACGAACTCGTAGTGCCCATATCTCGTCCGGAAAGCAGTCTTGGCTACATCGGACTCCTTAATCTTCAGCTGATGATAGCCTGAGCGTAAACTGATCTTGGAAAATACGCAAACTCCTCTCAGCTAGTCAAACAAGTCGTCTATCCTGGGGAGCGGATACTTATTCTTCACCGTTAACCGTTGAGATCCAGGTAATCGATGCACATTTTCATGGATCCGTCTTTCTTCTTGACGAATAGGACGGGTGCTCCCCAAGGTGAGACGCTCGGTCGGATAAAACCGAGTTTCAACAACTCCTCGATCTGCGTCTTCTGCTCCTGCAACTCCTTCAGAGCCATTCGGTAAGGTGCCTTAGACACCGGTCCTACTCCTGGGATAAGATCAATGGTGAACTCCACCTGCCTGCTGGGTGATCCTCCTGGTAGCTGATCCGAGAACATATCCACAAACTCACGAACAACTGGAACGTCATGAGGTGTCTGTGCTCTCGATCATTCATCGAAAAGGCTCACCAGGTAACCCTGGCAATCTCCTCTGCGCAGAATCGTCCTCGCCTTCGCCATGGAAACAACATGAGGCAGGGTTCTCGTCTTTAAGCCGTAAAACGTGATCTGATTGTCCTTCGGAAGATGAAGAATAACCTCCCAATCGTGGCAACGAATGTCCGCTTGATAACGCGTCAACCAATCTATATCGAGAATGAGGTCAAAATCCCTCATCTCGATAACATAAGCTTCGGCTTTCAAGATTATTTCGCCAATACTAAGGTTAAGGTCCTCTGCCTTGGAGCTCGTCACTATCTTCCTTCCCGAGACTAGACTCACCTCGAGAGGGTCAATAGTGTTGATGGTCTGAACTCCAATGGCCTATACACATCGAGTCGACACAAACGAGTGCGTCGCACCAGTGTCGAACAGGGCAAATATAGGCGTACCATTCAAAATAATCATCCCAGACATAGTACTTGGGTTCTGCTCTGCCTCAGTCTGCTCGACTGCGTAAACATGGGTCTACTGTCCTAGCCTCTGCTGCTGAGGCGGCCTCTACTGCTGCTACTGCTGCTGTCGGGGCTGCTGCTGAGGCTGCTGCTGCTGCTGTCTATTCGGACAGTTCCAGATGGTATGTCCGGGCCTCCGACAGTTGTAGTGAACGTTCTACCCGGCAAGACAGTCTCCGCGGTGTGGGCGTCCGCAGGTGCCACACGGTGGGATCTGTGGCTGTCTCTGCCTGTTCCTCCGGTCATTCTGCTGGCCCTTCCACTTCCTCTTGTTCTTAGGCTACGCCTGCTGGACAGGCGCTGGCTGAGCCGGGGGCAATGCCGAATACTGAGCTGGGGGCAACACTGGGGGCTGAACTGACAGCTGCACCAGGTCCATCCTGAGACTGGCGTCTGTCTCCTGGGCCTTGGCGACGACATCAGCGTAAGACTGGACGCCATGTCCCGCTACATGGTGACGGATCACTGGCAGTAGCCCGTCACGAAAGCGTCTCGCCTTCTTCACCTTGGTGTCCACCAAATAGGGAACAAAGGACCCGAGACGAACAAACTCCCGGTCATACTCATCCACTGAGTGCTGGCCCTGCTTAAGCGCCAAGAACTGACGCTCCATCTCAGCCTTGTAGATATTCGAGTAATACTTATCCCGCAACATCTCCTTGAACTGTGGCCATGTGAGGTTCTTCTTCTCACCAGAGCGCATGCCCCAGTAGGAGTTGCACCACAGCCTGGCGTCTCCTGTCATATGCACCTGGGCACACAGAATGTTGTGCCTCTCGGAGCACTCGATGATCTCGAAAATAGCCTCGAGACCCTGGATCCACTCATCAACCAGGCGAAGATCTCCCTGCCCCGAAAACTTATCTGGGTTGTAGCCGCGAAACTGGGCGACTACCTCTGCCTGCGTCATCTCTCTCTGAGCTTGGTTCGGATGATGGGCCATCTGAGAATAATCCGCGTAACTGGTAAGAATAGGAAATGAAATTGAATAAGACTAAAAGGAAAATGTTGACTACTGAAATAGGCACAAATTTCTTGACGAGTTGCTGAAAATAACTCGATAATCTAGAGTTCAACTAGAGTTCGAATCCAGAGTTCTGAATTCTGATAGAGGACATATCTGACACTGCTTGGAGTCTTATACTTATTTGAGCATCTAAAGTTCGGATTATCTGAATCCTATTGAGCATAGACATAGTACAGTTTCCTTATATAAACTTTGAAAAATTTTTCAGCATGCACTTACCTGGTAGTCGGCGCGGTGTGAGTATGGTATGGTCGGGTTTTTTTAAAATTTCCTGTCTTTTAAAACATTCAGAAGCAAAAAAGTGCTCTGATACCAACTGCAACACCCTGCTACTTAGGGCCAATTTTTCGCAAATTCTAACTTTCGGAAACGCTTATAAATTTTTCGAAATTGTTTGCTAACTATCTTGGGATGCTGCTAAAAACTTATCTGCTTTAAAAATTTGTTTTCTTTAATTGGTCTATCTACTGGTTTAGACTTAAAGAAAATCAGATTAAATGTTTTATTAAATCAAGCATGTGAAACTAGACCCGTTCATGCTGGCGAACCGGGTAAAAACGTTTAAGTCTGAAATATTGTCATGCAAGCTAGAAATAAAACACACGTAGCGGAAGTTTCAAAATGTATGGTAATATTAGTTATACAAAACATGATAACAAATGTCCCTGGAACGGCTCGCTGTGCCGAATCCACGACCACAACCACCACAGCTGGACTCGCGCCTGCCCGCCGACCCTGCCATCTGAAAATATAAAGTGGGGGTGAGTACGATCCACTTTTACTCCATAAAAACCCATTCTAAGGTAAACAGCAATAATAATAATGATTTCACAGAACTGGTATATATAAGTAAACTGAAATCTCTCGGAACACTATGGCCGGTAACTCCCGGAACACTCGGGCCGGTAACTCGTGGACTCTCTGGCCGATAACCGTGTGCAGACTCTGATGGTATATATTTAAGGCGAACTGGGCCACCACCAGAACTTAGGGAAGGCAAACTCGGCCTTGACCCCAAGCGGATAAAACTCATATACATACCTGAACATGATATCGACTATTATACTCAATGTAATACCCAGACTGGGCCCACCTGATCTGCTTTGAAAGTATGTAAGTGCGGCTGTGTTGGTATCTGACTCCTCAAGCTACATAAAAATATAAGCAAACAAATATACCAAGTACTATGCTCGTCATATGCTCAATAATATGCTAAGATGCTCTACTCTATTAAATTACTCATCCGAATAAAAAGAAACACTCTATGGGTTCACTAAAAAAATTCTAAGTTCGGTTGGCTCGGAAAATTACTTCAATTTCGGAAAAAGAAAAACTCGAATTAATACTGACTCATACCGCTGGTTAAACCAGTCGGTTCACTCAATAACTGAACCGGATCGGGCTGAACCAGACCGGGTTGGACCGCCGGTTCACTCTAGACCGGGTGGTCACGGGTTGTTCGGACTGGCCGGGCTCGGTCCCGCGCTAGGCCGGCTGGGGCCCTGGCACGGAACTAGGCACGAGCTGGGTGCGACCGGCCCTTGGTACTAGGTGCTACTGGGCGCGGGCAGGTGCGGCTGGCACAAGCCTTGGCACAACTGGTGCCACTAGGAGCTGCTGGGCACGACTAAGGGTGACTGGGTGCTCTACTACACTGCTGGCGCTAGCACGGGCACGACCGGTGCCACTCGGCTGCGACTGGTCACTATCGAGGCTATCTAAGGCTCTGGCGTGCTACTGGGCACGGCCAGACTCGGGTCTGGCACAACTGGTGAGAACAGACATTACACGCGTGGGCTCTGGCGCGACTGGGGCTGTTAGGGTGCTGTCGGGCAACCTTCGGCACGCGGGCGTGCTGCTAGGCACGTCCCTGGCCAACGGAGTACTCGGGCGTGCTGCTGGGCACGACCCGAGGTCTACTGGACACGGCTGGACACACGGGTGCGGCGGCTGGCACAGCCCGAGGTCGACCTCGTGCGGCACAACCAACTGGCTTGAGGCCACGCGTGTACTGAGGTTGGGACAACGCTACCGGCACTGTCGGAGGTGCTTGGGCGCGGCTGGCGCCGAGACCTCGCTCACAGGCACAGACAGGCGCTGCTGGGGCGCTGTCGCGTGTGATGAGGGCTGCGGTGCCTCGCGTGCGCTAGATGCGGGCACGGACAGAGGCACTGCCTGGCCTCTACGACGCGGCACAGGCACGGCACGCGCGACTGGCGCGGTTGGTGACCCTAGCCGGTCCTTGTCGATCTTTCGGCCACTATTTCCGGTGACTACTGAACCAACTCAACATATTACGACATAATACACATAAATATGTCATAAGTCACTGAGAGACCTCGGGTGGATAATGAGGTGGGCCTATAGGGCCGACACGGCTCGAGGCCACACTAGGTCCCGAAATGAACATGCTAAACATATAAATTCACTTAGGGCCAAATAATCTACATTAAAAATAATGGCTATGGAGTCTAGAACATTGGTCATAACATGCATGCACATAGACTTAGGTTCGGAGGTGAAATGGCTCCATTTCACTTAGCAACTTGACCGAACATATGAACTGAAAGCATGCTAATCTCTTACCAATGTAATCCACATGATTTTTAAGGAATTTTAACCTACTAAACTCGGGCATCTCATGCATGCATAATAAAATTCGAATTTAAGGGACTAAACTTCAAAAATTCGAAACTCCATATTATGAACGTGCATGGCATCATTTCCTTACATGATAATTCCTATTTTATCATGCTTAGATTGAGAAAAAGGGAAATCACGAGTTACCTTTCACCCGACTCGAAGTGGTGCCAAGGTGACCTTGCTTGTGTTAGCTCGCGGCCTTAGGGGCTTGGCCTCGACTTGGAAGGCTATTGGTTGAAGAAAATGAACTCTAAAGGCTTAGAAAAATCCAAATAATATTTGGAAGATGCTAAGTCCCAAGAGAATTCGAAGGAACCAGGTGAAGGTCGGGTCTTCTCCTTTTTGGTTGCTCGCGCAGGACAATTTGCTCTCAGTTTTTAACTTAAAATCTCTCAAGTGTTGCTCAGGTTTTGAAGTGACAAAATGACCTCTCCTCAGCTGAGCCTAAGCCTTATAAAGGAGTCTTGATGGCGGAGCAAACAAGTCAAGAAAGTGGAGTCAACACCTCACATGCGCATTGGACAAACTGTGGGCTTGAGTGGCATGGTCTTGGACTTCCACCACCTGACTTGCACGGAAATTTGGAGCATCTTGGAGATCATATGGCTGAAGAGAGCACGTCTGGTCAGCTGGAGCACATGAGAGGACAAGAGTCTTACACAATGCAATAAAATAATGCATGTGCCCATCACCCACTTAGGTTAATCACCCCTTGACTTTTCTTAATCATACTTAGAGGTGTCTTTGACTTAAAATAACCTCCAGAATATCCTGATTACTCGCATGCATTTGGGCCATAGGATTGGGCTCGAAAATCTCATGTCTTGGGCTTGGAAACCACTCGGACATGGGCTAGGCGTTGGGCCTAGGCGCGCGGCCTACTGGGCACGGGGGGCTGAAAATGCACAACATATGGGCCAAACATAATAGCAGTCTAAGGGCTGACTTATGGCTGATAATTGTAATATCCCTATCAGTAAAGTATCAGTTTTGTTCCAAGATTTGATTAATTTCGAGACCAGTATTCAGCTATAAGTTCGAAATTAAGAGTTTTTCAAGGAACAAGCCACACGAGTCGTGTGAAGCTATAGGAGTTGTGTGACAAGGCACACGAGTCGTGTGGGAGGAGAAGAGAATGAAAGTTAGCTTCGGATTTTTCACACGAGTTGTGTGACAAGACACACGAGTCGTGTGACATAGCCACACGAGTCGTGCGAGGTCACACGAGTCGTGTGACATGTCACACGAGTCGTGTGAGGTCACACGAGTCGTGTGACATGCCACACGAGTCGTGTGACCGACAGTAAGGTCTGAGCATTGAGAATTCGATTTTGATCTCAACCAGAGGCTATTTTTGAGGATTAACTATGTTTTTGAGAAGTATAGAAGTTACTCATTAATTAGTTTTTTTGTTTATTTTGTTCATTTCTTCACTCAACCTTATGTCTTGAATTTGTGCCTATAAATAGAGGCCTAAAATTCAAAGTTCTTGCACCGTAGATATGTACCAAAAGTTATATAAGAGTGCAAGAGAGATAAGTAGTAGAAATTGTGGAGAAGTGAAGAATTTAGAAGTTAAGAATCAAGTTATGATTCTAGCAAGAAGGAGGTAATTTACTTATCTTAAAGTTTCATACTAAAGTTCATGCTTTGATGACAAGTTGAAATGATTATGATTATGTATATCATGATTTACACGTTGAGTTTATAATTGATTCTATGAATACAAAGAGTTAAAATTAGTTCAAGATCAATTATATGATATATGTGCTTGATTAGATGAGATGTTGATAAAGATATGAATAAGATGGAAAAGTATGATTTAAATGAGAAATTTTTGTGTAAAAGAGGAGTACATGTGAACAAGAATTAAGTTATTTGGCATAGTATGACTTAAGTTATAGAGATTTGAAGATGAACATGTAAGCTGAATTTTATGTGTTAGTTGTAATTTCAAGTTCTAATAACTTGATTTATATGCATGTTAAAATTATGAAATTTTTATGAATGTCTAATTATGAGTTGAGATTATGACTGTTAAATTTCATGATTTGAAGATGAGAAATGTATGAGTTAAGATAATTACAAGGCATATATGTAAAGATGAATATATATGTAAGAATATTCATTATATGTCCAAGTTGTTAAAGTGAGATTATTATGATCAATTCTCATATAAGTGATGTTGATAACCGATTTGATTATACGATTAAAAGTGGAGATTAATTGTGCC
This sequence comes from Striga asiatica, assembly GCA_008636005.1. Classification (NCBI taxonomy): domain Eukaryota; kingdom Viridiplantae; phylum Streptophyta; class Magnoliopsida; order Lamiales; family Orobanchaceae; genus Striga; species Striga asiatica. The sequence goes on from BKCP01005639.1 coordinate 87,992, forward strand.
ATTGGAAGTAAATCCGCCAGAAAAAGACAAACTTAAGGTAAGTCGGTATTTGTTGAAGTATACCGACTTCCGAGATGACCAAGAGAGAAAGAACCGATGACCGACTCTGCCAACGGGATGGTTAGTCATATCAAAATTTCTCTATTCAAACCGACTACCACAAAGCAAATATCCAAACATGAAACAAGCTGAAAGCACCTGATTGGACCATCAAAACAAAAGAGTAATCATTAATGTTTCCCAGATCAAAACACACCGCTCCACCGCTTAAATGAAGCAGCTCAACATTAAATACGTTCCTATCCATTTCGAACAAAAAGACAAAAAACGCCGTACTATAAATAGCAGAATTTATGATAGTACGAGGATCTTTTTCCTTCTTTTTTGAACACATTGTACATGAGCTTGAGATGATCTCGGTTAAGAATAAAAAAACCGACTCCTGTACTCTTGTGAATGTATCAAATAAAATCTAATTTTATATTAATCGTCGTTTAAGCACACTCAGCTGTTTGTAATTTTAAGTTGTTAATTTCATACAACAACAGTTTGGCGCTAGAGGAAGGGCAGCCTACTGCTCTTCTTAATCTTCGCTCGATTGTACGTGAATATAAACAATATTTACAAACACGCATAACCTATGATGTCGAGTTCTGGGCGACAAGAACGAAATCCAGAAGCTGGAACTAATCGTCACCCTGCGCGTACAACTGAAAATTCGACGGTGCCATCTATGCCGATAGATTACTCTGTTTTATTTCAAGACCCGGAGTTTCTCAGAAATTTATCGAATTTTATGGCACAGACAAGAGCAGGACCAACGGTGACGATTCCAAATCAAGTTCCTGCTTCAAATCTTCCAATTAGGCAGCAAACGTCGTTTGTTCAACGACATGATAATCCCACTGCATCACATGCAACATCTCATCCACGAATACCTGAATCACAACGAAATACTACCACTCATAATCGTGGAGTAGTTCCTGTTCAAAGTTATGTTCCCGAAGCAGTTCAACAAGAAGTAACTGCTGAAAGTCATTCTGGAATCGTCAACAACAGTTGGCACGTTCATTGCTGGAAACTTCACAGCATGACCAACAATCTGATTTACGTCATACGATTGAACGAAATCGATTCCGACGTGAAAACAATGAATTACGTCATACTATTGAAAGAAACCGTTTAAGGCGTGAGTCAGAAGAATTGGAAATGTTGAGGAAGATAATTGCCGAGTTGGAGACTCGGCACGACATTCCTGAAGAATCCCAACGAAGGGGCTCTCTCTTGGAAAATGTTTATTTGGAAGCCGAAACTCCCTTAGCTCTTCATTTGACAATGGAGCCACTTCCCACCAAAGTTAAAGTCCCTCAGATTGGTCTATATGACGGAACCTCAGATCCGAATGCACATCTCGGTCAATATACCTCATGGATGGATCTTCATGGGGCAACCGACGCGCTTAGATGTCGGATGTTCTCTTTAACCTTGGGACCTCGCGCTCAAAAATGGTATCATTCATTACCTCGATATTCAATATCGAAGTGGCAACAACTGAGAACGGCTTTCCGATCCCATTTTATCGGGGCTCAGGTCTCTTTAATCCCAAAAGAATCTATTGCTAATATCGTTCAGAAGGACAATGAAAGTGTTAAAGATTATATTGATCGGTTTAATGAACGAATACAAAATATGGAGCAATGTCATCCTGAAACATTGCTGGTCACAGCCATAGCCGGATTAAAACCGAACTCTTTATTTCGTTGGAGTATCTATCAGAATAAACCGACTTCATTTCAAGATTTCTTGGCACGAGCTCAACAACACATTATAGCTGAAGAGTCAATGTCGGTTCCAACTTTCGATTTTTCTCCAATTAAGTCGGAAGTAGAACATGAGTCAAGAAAGAAGAAAAACAAGTTCTTTAAATCAAATCGATCCCGGTTCGGGAATTCTAAAAAACTCAAAGTACAAGAAGCTAGAGCCAAATATCTCAATGAGGTTAAATCCAGCTATCAGGCAGTTTTTTCAGCTGGGGCCGCTATTATATTAGAAGAATTAAAAGGAAAGGGAATTCTTCCCGACCCCCGACCTGTGAGAACTCCAGAAGAGAAACTTGATAAAACGAAATATTATTCATATCACAGGTCGGCAGGACATGATACAGATGAATGTTTGGGTTTACTCTCTGCCGTACTACGGCTTATTGGACACCCACAAGTCCAAAGGTTTTCTAAGAATGCAGATTATAAGGGAAAGGGCAGAATGCCAGAACCCCAGGATGACGAAGAAGACGATGATCGTTCAATCAATCCAAAACGTATTAGACAAGGCGATAAAGAAGTCTACATGATGGACTCAAAGGAGAATGGATCTTCATTCACAACAAAAACCGAAGAAACTCCACGAAAGAGTTGTTCTAAACCTCCTGGTTTTTGCGATGTTCCCCGAGTTAATAATAGTAATGGCAAAACTTTCGAGTCACGTCGACAAATAAAAGCTTATGCTCGACAAGCTTACAACTCGGGAAAAACTGTTATAACAACCGATATCCGAGACAGGATCAACGTTCGAAATAATTGTCCGATTACTTTTAATGTGGACGATGCTATTTATTTCGCTTACCCACACTCTGATCCTCTCGTGATCACGGCACCAATCTGTGGAATACTGGTGCATCGGATAATGGTCGATACAGGGGCATATTCAAGCATTTTAATGCTTCGAACGTTTAAACAAATGGGAATTGATCCAACTGAGTTGAAACCCTGTAAAGATCAAGTACAAGGCTTTAATGGAACAATTACATCAACTCTCGGAGAAATAACCATGCCAATCAGATTTGGAACTCCCGGACAGGCCTCCAAGGTTATCATGGAGACGTTCAAGGTCATGGATCTTAAAAATGAATATAATGCCATTGTGGGAAGGACGGCTTTGTATAAACTTCGAGCAGCTGCCTCAATTTTTCATTATGCCTTAAAATTCCCCACAAACCATGGAGAAGGAACCCATCATGGAGATCAGTACGAAGCTCGTGGGATGGTATGGGTCAAACCTTGGCAAGAACCACATTCTTCGATACATATGACAGAGAATGTCCAAGACAAACAGGAAAAATTTTCAACTCCTGAGAACTCGGTATCTTCAATTACCGAGATGGGAATTGAACGATCCGAGAAGATGGAAGCTTCAAATATTGACTTTTATACTGATTTAACTCAAGATCGTGGAAGACGTCCAGGAAAAGAACCAGTTCGTGAAGAAGACGAGCTCGATCCTCGTGCCCAGTTTAAAGAAAAAAGCAAATTCGACCGAGCTGAACCATCGGAAGAAATCGAAATAATTTCTATTGATGATCCTATCCACGATAAGTCTTTTCGAATTGGGGCTAACTTAGAAGAACCAATACGAACTCAACTCATTCAGTTTCTTAGGGCCAATTCAGATGTGTTCGCCTGGAAACATGAGGATATGAAGGGAATTGACCCCAATGTAGCCTCACACCGACTTAATCTCGATCTAACTATTAAACCTGTTGTTCAAAAACGACGAAAACTTGGCCCAGACCGACAAAAGACTCTTGAAGAAGAAGTTCAAAAGTTGATCGACAATAAATTCATTCAAGAAACTAAATATCCGACTTGGGTATCTAACCCGGTTTTGGTAAAGAAGAGTTCTGGAGCATGGCGACTCTGTATCGATTTTTCAGACCTGAATAAAGCTTGTCCGAAAGACAGTTATCCATTACCACATATCGATTACATGGTAGACGCCACCGATGGACATGAGTTAATGAGTTTTATGGATGCCTACTCGGGTTATAATCAAATTCCTATGGATCCCGGGGAAGACGTAGGGATGCTCGATATTCCCATACTAACGATCTAACACCAATACTCTCTCACTCTTCGTAGGTCTCGATCCCTACGAAGTATACATAGCCTCCAATCGAGACTCGGGATACTGCCCGAAAAAGATGTGGGACCTAAATCTCGCTATCACGAGAGAATTTCACATAAGATAAAGGAAAACTAATCGACAAGTCTCACATATTGAGAGTCGTTGATTAGGGATTTCACACAACGGTTCCGTTTGGATTTTAAGGCACTGTCACCCGAGAGATGATACACACACAGGCGCTGCATAAGCGGGGCGCCGGGACGTGTGCATGCACCTTTTCAGGGACCAGCTGTAAGATCAAGGTTTCGCCGTACACATTGCCTGGGGAGTTCCTGCGTTTGGTGATGGCGGCGGCAGCTCTCGTGCGAGTCAACGGTCGGCCACTGCAGTTGGCCTCACGTCTCTCAGCACGGGCGTGCGGGCTCGGCCACCACTTCGCGTGGCTACATCCATCCAGGTTCGGCGTTCAGTTTAAGGTACACACCAGAAGTTTCAATTTTTGGGCCTACAGATTCCTAGATACTCAGATAGGAAAAAGGTTTCCTTACAATACTTCTTAAAATACAACAGTTCAAGCATTACTGTTGACCTACAATTTCCCAAAGGAATCGAACATTGGCATCACTGCCGGGAAAAATCCTAACCTCGGCGGTCATCGCCGAACATTAGAATGGTTAGCTCGCTTGACCCTTCAGACTAACAATGTCGGCCATCACGACAGCTTTTACTCGGGTAGCTAATCGTGCCGGCGGTCCTAAACGAGATCGACCACATATACAACTAAAGCCTCCACACTTCGAGGTCTAGCGTAAAGCTTCTCTCGCAAGTGTTTCCAGCTAACATCATAATACCAACCAGATTAAGACACATAGGGCACATATACATGAAAATTGTCGAAAAGCTAATTTTTGAAAATTCACAATTCATTTTGGAAAACATAAACATGAACGAGCAAATTTTCAGCATGCGTGTTGAATTTAAAATGCATATAACTTTCAGTCTACAGGTCATATCATGATGGAACGACTTAGAAAATATCTCTACTCATGCCTCTATCACTTTCATGAAGAACACTCAGGCAAATAAATCATTTAAAGGCACATAATACAGCAAACATCCAAAACATGGGTGCAGTGGATAAATAAAGATTTACAGGTTGACAGATTCTCAGTGTATGCACAATAACTGAAGCTACAGACATGATATTACTAAAATTCAAAAACCCCAAGGTAGCTAATTAAATTCTCTACAACTTCTATGAAGATCCCATTGGCAAATTATAACATTATCAACAAGTTTGATTATAAAATATTTAATTTGTAAAAACAACCAGAGAACAATTTTTCGAAAATACAGCACCTTAGTAAAATTGAAACAACTCAAGCTAAACAACCCCAATTCATACAAACTCAAAACCAATATAATATACACATGGAAATATACAAATTTTATGAAGAAGACTGTTTCATAAGAACACGTTTAGGTCACCTAAGCAGAGCACATATTCAACAGTTAAACAAAATCTTGATTTCATAAAAACTGGGCGTACATGGCACTTAGAAAAATTATATAAAATCAACTGGAACTCCAATTCATGTAAACCCAAAACCTACAGAAACTACACAAGGAAAGCTACAAATTTCATGAAGAGAATGTTTACATATCATCACGTTCAAGACATCAATTCAGGGCATACATTTCATGCATACACACCGCCACTATTTCAAAATCCTGGGCATAAATCCAACTTAGAAAAATCATATAAAATCAACTAAAACTCTAAATTGCATGATTTCAACTTCTAATGAAAGCTTATAACATGTACTACATGATTCATGAAGAATATATTTTCATGCTGGCACGTTAAGATCATCAAAAACAGCCATAAATTAAAGTCAAAGTTTCTGTCTGAGTTTATAAAACCTGCATGCTTGTCTAACTTTGAAAATTCATGTAAAATTCATTTCAACTGTAAATCACAAAATTCCAAAATCACAGAAGCTTCATTCAGAGTACTACAAATCTCATGAAGAACACTTTTCTAAGAAACATCATCTTGTTCGACAAAAACAGAGCCTAACTGAAACTCGAAAAGTTGAGTTTTCATGCCTTCATCAACTCAAAATGATCACACAACAACATAGTCTCGATATCAATACTTTAAAACTTAAACATTCGATATATCATCAAACACGTTGTCCGAGGTCCAACTCTGTCTTATTAAACAAGATAGAAAAATAAAGTCTTATGCCTTTCACTTGAATTATTACATCTTTTGGTTTGATAATACATAACAATTCATATTAATACATAAATTCAACCTCAATCATCGAAGATCACATATACATCACATGAACCTGACCAAACCTATCATGATATAAACGAGACTCTCAACCTAATGCACTTATCTCATCATGTCACATAAAGGGGAATTAATAAATCACATAATCCTTATCTCTTATCCAACTAACCCTGCTTCAAGCTAGCATGAACTCACCCTTACTAAAGCACAAGAGACATTTAACACATAAGACACCAGAGGTTGAACAGAGCCCATGAACATCCATAAAAATGGTAGCCTATAAGATATTGACTCATCTCATAATTTTCGAAACCTGGCAAAGGTCCGAAGAGGGCGAATACATTCCCGGTTCTCATTGACCGGGTCCTCACTTGAAGACATTGAATATAATTATATAGCAAAGGAAACTGCTATGGGCATAACTTATCTCGATAACAACATACTGAAACTCATAACGAGAAACCTCTAGAGCCCGAACTTAACTCTACATCACTAGAGTTCAACATCAAACACTAGAGTTCAATCTGATTATAGGTGGATAGATCCTAAGCCCCAATTTCAAACAAATCATAACATAGGCAGTTCATTACTACCTACGCAAAAATTTAAACTTCACATTTCACATCATAAGTATTTCTCGATACTTATATAAACACATACCTTAAGCAGCGCGGTGTGACGAAGACGAGTGGTCATAATTCAAAATCTAAACACATAATCACTTATAAACCAGTCTACAGAAACGCAGACTGGCTCTGATACCAAACTGTAACGCCCCACTTTATTTTAAAGGATTTATTGAATTTATTTAATAAAAATCACAATAAATTTTTCGCAAACTTTAATTTAATTAAGAACTCAGTGGGCGCTACTCATATTTACCAAAAGCCTTTAACCAAAAATGCAAACGTATCAAATAAAGACAGCATGCACGAATAATAAATCATAAACTAAACTGGCATTCATTAAGTTCCAAATCATAAAGATAATTCACAATTCCAAGTTCAAAATGACACAGTCATAATATCTCAACATAAATGAGCGGAAGCAAATAAATAAGCGATAAATAAAAGCATGACCACCACCCGTCTTGTCTCGTCACCCGCCGACTGCTTAACTTGCATCAGTTACGAGCAGGTGGGAGTGAGTACATTTAACTATCGTACTCACACTATGCATATGAATAACATAATAATGGTATGGTCGCAGCATGAACATAAACAATAAAATCATGTCACATCTCTAGCCACATCAATGACTATAGTCTCATCAAAGACTCACTCATGTACATCTATGCTCATCAAAGCTAAGTCATGCCATATCAGTGAAACATGGGATTCGTGCCACATCAATGACACGGCCTTCTCATAGGTCTTAATGAGATTTACCTCACGGGGTAACCGTATCTTATCATACGGGGACAACCGTATCGACGGCCATCAAGCTCACATCGATAGGCTACATGTTCATTTTCATACATAGATCACACCAAACTTTTATCATAAATAAATCACACATATGAATAGATAATTTTTGAATAACCCACCTGGATTCCGGATTGATAATAACTCAAAGCAATTGGAAGTAGGTCGAGGCTGGACTCCTCCATTACCTACACTGAGTCAAGATGCTACAATCAACATCTATCTTGACTTTAAACGAAAAACACAAAACAGACCTAGTCGAACTTGTTTCGACTAAGTAGTTCATGAAGTCCTGTGGATGTTGGAACACTAAGACTTGGCACTAAACTCGAACAAACCACATATGGGAGTTCACATAAATCCATCTAAGGATTGACCAGGTCAAACTCACATCAAAACGAAAAGCAAGTCGATTCCCAACTTTTATTTCAAAGTCATGTTTCGAAAATATTAATCATTAATCACATGAAAATAGATGGTCAGGCTACCCTACGAATTAAGCTCTGAAAATTTACACAAAATTACATCATCCAGAAACATGTAAAACCACAAAGTTTCAGCTTTAAACTCGAAATATCCTAATTTATAAAATTCGAACAAAATATCAGCAAAATGGGCACATGGATTCATACTCAGACTTAATGAATGAATCTGAACTTGAAAATTTTACACAACAACATACAGTATGCTAAAGTTGATGTATAAAAATCTCAGCTTTCAATGATAACTGCTGCCATTTTTAAAAATTCTTACGAGCAACAGAAGTTTATCGAATTTAAATCCAAACTAAATTAAAACGGACTCCAAAAATTCCTATATTTTATAAACATGATTAAACACCCAAAATATGCCTCTCAGTAAAATTTCAAAATTTTTCGTGCAGTAACCAATTTATAAAAATTCAAACAACGTTTTTGCAGATTCGATAAATAAAATACTTACCACATCAAATCAACTCCAAAAATTCTAAAAAGTTTACACAACACATATAAGTCACAGAGGCATGACATATTCGAATTTCAGCTCATTTCAGTCAGGGATGAATTTTTTATGCACTAAACATTATTCTGGACAGATTACAATTTAATTATAACAAAATAGCTACAGGCCTCCAAAAATTACGAAAATTTTACAAAAGGCAGGCAATGGACAGATAACACATCTCTCGTTTCGAGCAACGAGCTAATTTTAAATATTCGAACACCGAAACAGCGATTTACAAGCTCGACAACTTGGCAATTAAATCACAACATAAAATTTCTCGTCCGAGGCCTTTTCATAAGACCAAGGACTCGACATTGTTCCAATATCCACCGACTTACATGACTTTCGAGGTCTCGTTCGATTTTTGAGAAAATCGAAGAGATCCCGAACATACGAACACATACAATCACAACAATTCATATAATCGCACATATTCACATAAATAAATTCACATAATAAATTCACATCATATATAACACGAGCACTTCACGAACATGAACAATTCAACGAAACATATATGAATTAAACGAGACGGAAAAACGACGAGGTACCATTCTCGGGAATCGAGCGAGAATTGTTCCGAACGGGCTCGACGGTAAACTCATCTCGCTGGAAAAAGGAAGGCTCGATGCACGGGGAAGAGGAAGAAGTTGTTGCTGCTGGTTCACGGGTTCGTCGGGAAGTCGCCGGACGCTGCTGCTCGGAGAATCAACAAGCTCGCCGGAAAAACCACAAACAACAATGGGGAACTATCTTCACGGCGCGGCAGGGGAAAGGGTCGCGGCGCGGCGAGAGCTCTGGTCGCGGCGTGGTGGTGCGTCGCGGCGTGACGGAGGGACTGGTCGCGGCGCGGAGGGAACTAGCAGGCTTAGAGCTCGCCGGTCTGGTTCAGGGTCGCCGGAAATTTCTGCAACTCGCCGGAAAAAGACCCAACTGGACGATGATGATGATGATGTAGAGATGGTGGCGAGATGATGATGACGCGCGAAAATCACAGCGAGGGTGATGAGACGATGATGAAGGAAAAACGATCGGAAATCACAGCGAGAGAAAAAGAACAGAACAATTGCGATCGATCAAAATAAAAAGAATATGCTACGGGCGTTTGATGAGAAAAGAACCAAAAACCGAGATGGAAAATATATATATACATATACTATTAGGTTTTGATCCCTTGTCGTCCAAGACAAACACAAATGCACGCCCAAAAGGAAAAGGGGAGAAAATCTGTCGGGCCGGGCCCGAGAAGTTGGGCCAATTAGATTTTTGGGCCGGTTGGGACAACAAATCGGCTCACAGGCTCGATTAAAAATTTAAACGGACAATATCGGGCCAAATTCGGTTCCAACGGAAATTTATCGGGCTCGATCGAATGCAAACGCGCGATAAAATAAACCGAACAATATATATATATATATATATTTCATATTTTTATAATACACATTAATAATTAAATATATCACAAAAATCAATTAGACAATTACACATTTAGCATTTAATCACATTTGACAATTAATAAATATTATGGCATTCAAGAAAAATAAATATAAATATTATCACAATAATAATAATAATAATAATAATAATAATAATAATAATAATAATAATAATTACTACAAATAAATCACAAATAAATGGGGCATTACAATAGTGGTGACCACTACTTTTTCCAACTGTGCTCATCCCCACCTGAAATTAACGTTTTAGGTTAAGCAAGGCAAGTACGGCGGCAGAGTAGAGCGAGTGGTGGTCGGTCCATAAGACCGGTTAATTATTGTTATGCTTCCGCTATTTGTACCACTTATGAATTTTATGAACTTGGGATATTATGGAATTTATGATTTATGGATTTAAGGAATTTTGGATATTATTGATGATTGAAAAAATATTAAGGAGAATGCTCCTTAAGTACCATGATGATGGTCGGAACCCTGTTTGGGTGATTGATGAAATTTGGGGATCCCTGTTTGGGAGTTTGATGATTGGTAAATGTTGAAATGATTTTGAAATAAATGAGTAACGCCTTAAATGTTTGAATTAAATTTTAAAAAAATTATTCTAATTTTCGGCAAATAAAAGTGGAGCGTTACAGTTTAGTATCAGAGCCAGTCTGCGTTTCTGTAGACTGGTATGTGTGAATAATGGGAACTCTTTGAAATATTGGCATACTATGATGTAGTATATGACCACTTGCTCCCGTCGTGCCGCGCCAACTCAGGTATGAATACTTGGGTAATGTTAAATTATGTATGTGAAGTATTATGATATTATGAGATGTAAACCGGGGCTTAGGAATTTATCCTCCTACTTTGAAACATTCTGAAACTCTAGATGAGTGGCGAATCTTAGCTGTATGAACTTGAACTCTAGCGATATAGAGTTAAGTTCTAACTTGAGGTTTTGTTTGATTAGAAATTCGATATGATATTATCAAGCTGAGTTCTGTGTATAACAGTCCTCTCGATGATTTTTTGGTGTCTTCGGATGAGGACCTTTCGCGAGCCATCTTGAAAGGAGAAGGCTTAAACGAAGGGAACAACTTGAACCGATGATGAAAACAGTGAATCGTGGACTCATGAAGACGAAGCAGTCGTGATGCCTTTTTTAAATTCTTGTCTTCTTGTATACTCTTGCAAATCTTTTTCCCATCCACATGGCAACAATTTTGAAGTGTGATTGAGGCTTCTTTTTGTTAACCAAATTTCGTAATTTGAGGATTTCGCTTGATCTTCCCCTATTGTGATTCACTGTGTAAACTATTTTAAGCTTCCCAACTTTAAAAGTCGCTTCTCTTGGAGTTAGCTAATTCTGGTTTATCTTATGTTGGGAGTTGACTTTGTTTTGAAAAACCTAATTTCAAGTGAGAATAAGCATCTCTTTGTTTCGGCTTATCTTTATTTTTTTGCGAAGTACGAGAGTTTCGTTTGAATGCCATCGCTAAAATATCACGAAGACTTGAGGGCAAAATTTTTCTACCATCACTTTTGTGAATAACTAACCTCAAGGGGGACAATAATTGTTCATGCTCGGCATCGAGATAAAACACATAAGAGCTGAAGCCAGCACAATTCGGTTCGATAAGAGGATGGAGTGTTTTTCCACCTTAAAAGATTATGCAGAAATCTATTAAGAAGGATAGTCGAGGCTGGAGCAAGCACATCATGTAGCGGAGTACCGTCATTATTCTAAATTCTGTTCATCGTAAAAATTTTTGTTCTTTTCCTCCTTTCGGAATCCCGGGAGGAACATCGCGTTCAAATTCCAAACTGTGAAGATTGGGAAGTGAGTTGCGCTCGTTTAGGACTGTTGACACGATTAGCTACCCGACGAAGAGCTGACGTGTCGGCCGACGCTGTTGGTCTGAAGAGCCGAGGCGAGCTATCTATCTAATGTCTCGGCAGAAGCCGCTGACTTAGGGAGAATCGTCATGAGAGTTCTTTTGAGATTTCGCATATCGTTAGATCTGTGGCGTATTGCGTTTCGTTATTTTAGAAAGTTGGTGGACTTGGAACTCGAACTTGCACCTTGCTATTTTTGAGACTTTTTTGAAACTTTTGAAATTGAGAAACGCCTGAAATATATGTTGTTTTGTTGACCCCAAAATTTTTGAAATTTGGTAAAACCTTTCCTTTTTGGTAGCCTTGAATTGTAATTTCTTGTGGAAACCTGGACCTAACCCCGACTCTGGCTGGGTGTAGCCACGCGAAGTGGTGGCCGAGCACGCACGACCGTGCTGAGAGACGTGAGGCTAGCGCGCAGCCAACCGTCGACTCGCACGCGAACTGCAGCCGCCATCACCGAACGCACAAACTCCCCAAGCCAGCGTGTGCGGCCAAGCCTCGACCGTACAATTGGTTTCCTAGTAGGTGGGTACGCACGCGTCCCAGCGCCCCGCTTATGCAGCGGCAGCGAGCGTGCCACCTCTTGGGTGACAGTACACTAACCTTGAACCTCCGATTCATTTCGTTGATCGACCAGTTTTTGCTGAGCTATTTATGTTACCCCGAACCTCGAACCGAGAGCCCCAAGTTCCACTAAAATGTGTATACACCCTTAATCGATGATTTTTGATTAAGTAGTATAGTCGATGAGTCCCTATGCTTTACTTGAGAGTTTCTCGAGTCGGAAAATTGGGAATGTCGTGTTGCTTTGGGTCAAGCCTTAGGTTTTTGCATAAGGGTTGCGTTCGACTCGTGGAGTCGATTTCATGAGAGTGTGAGCTTGATGGTGTCGTGCTATATGTATGTGGTATCGTGTCGTTGTCTCTGATAGAGACACACGGCCGTGATGAAATCGTGAGCAAGTTGTCAGTGTGACTCGGATGCGAGACTGAAACTTAGCGTCACGTGTCCACCTTGATGGTGAGGTAGTCGGAGTACGCTGACAACACACCGAACAACCTGTTGAGGTCTTGTGTGTTGTTAGGTACGAAGCCAATTGTTGATACTCATGGGTATAGGCCAAGCCGGACTCGGTCCCTTGCAAGAGGATGTGCGCCTGAGCTTGAGCAAGATTGATCACCCTCCCATGCAAGAAGGTAAACATATGAGCATAGGGCGAGTCGGATTGGGTCCTGTGTGTGAGTGTATGCCTTTCGAATATAGGGCGATAGGACTCATGCGAGCGGAATCGAGTTCCGGAGGAGATACCCGGACTTCATGATTGGAAATTTCCGTTTGAGTCTATCGTTTTCCTTTGGATGTGTGTTCTTTAGTATTTCCGAGGACGGAATGTAACGCCCCAAATCAGTAATAATATTAAGAACGGTTTCACTGCTCGGCTATAAGTGAAATCCGTAATTTTCAAAATTTTCCGAGTTATATTTTATATGCTAAATGCTCAAATATAATAGATTATTCTTTGGAATATTCTATATCAAGTTTAAGTCAAGATCAATCCATTAAGTTAGGTTGTTAAATTATAGCCACTCAACTTAAGAAATTATTGACTTCGAACCCTAGTTTGTTCCGAGTCATTTTTCTAGTAAATCCCGAGCATAGCCGAGAATTGGTATTTTGATACTTAGAATATTTTTCTAAGTGTATTAAAATATCAAAGTCGAGCCTTGGACATTTTATAATCGAGCTTAGCACTTAACCGAGCCGCTCGTGCCAAAGCACCCGCACCCGCGCCCAACCATGTGCCACCGAGCCCAAGGCTTTGTCCTAGACTTAGCACATTATTTCTAAAATTTCTAACTGTTGAGAACCCTTCCTAACCCCTTATACCCGGCCCAAGCTTATCCCACGTGAGCAGCCTGCACAGACCCCGCGCTCAGCCCAGCAGGCCGCGCCCAGGCCGCGCCCAGCTCAGCAGGCCGCGCCCAGCAGCGAGGTCCAGCGCCCAGTCCCAGTGTGGCAGCGTGGCAGGTCCATTTCTTGAGCCCAAATCTTGAAATTCCGGCCCAATTCTTTCATGACCCAAGACATGAGTGTATTATACAATTAATGAGGATTAATTTGGCTTAAGATGGCCCTAACAAAGGTTTAAGCAAAGTCAATTAGCATGGGGATTATTTTAATACTAGTGCATGATGGAATGTGAATAGTTTATTGTGCTGAGCAGCCCTTGTCCCCCACCCCTGACCAGACCTGCTTCTTCACATTAAAATACTTGAAATCTCACCAAGATGCTCTCCAAAAACCGTGCATGGCATGTCCCAAGACCAGCCCTAAATACTATGCACCTAAGTGGAGGAATCTCAGTCCTTTTGGTCCCCCTTTGACCAATCTTGTGCACTCCGCCCTTCCATCTATATAGGACTCATTTTTCACTCATGAACTTTAGCATACTGTATGTTACTGTGTAAAATTTTCAAGTTCAGATTCATTCATTAAGTCTGAGTATGAATCCATGTACCCATTTTGCTGATATTTTGTTCGAATTTTATAAATTAGGATATTTCGAGTTTAAAGCTGAAACTTTGTGGTTTTACATATTTCTGGAAGATGTAATTTTGTGTAAAATTTCAGAGCTTAATTCGTAGGGTAGCCTGACCATCTATTTTCATGTGATTAATGATTAATATTTTCGAAACATGACTTTGAAATAAAAGTTGGGAATCGACTTGCTTTTCGTTTTGATGTGAGTTTGACTTGGTCAATCCTTAGATGGATTTATGTAAACTATCATATGTGGTTTGGTCGAGTTTAGTGCCGAGTCTTAGTGTTCCAACATCCACAGGACTTCATGAACTACTTAGTCGAAACAAGTTCGACTAGGTATGTTTTGTGTTTTCCGTTTAAAGTCAAGATAGATGTTGATTGTAGCATCTTGACTCAATGTAGGTAATGGAGGAGTCCAGCCTCGACCTACTTCCAATTGCTTTGAGTTATTATCAATCCGGAATCTAGGTGGGTTATTCAAAAATTATCTATGCATATGTGTGATTTATTTATGATAAAAGTTTGGTGTGATCTATGTATAAAAATGAACATGTAGCCTATCGATGTGAGCTTGATGGCCGTCGAAACGGTTGTCCCCGTATGATAAGATACGGTTACCCCGTGAGGTAAATCTCATTAAGACCTATGAGAAGGCCGTGTCATTGATGTGGCACGCACTCCCATGTTTCACTTATATGGCATGGCTTAGCTTTGATGAGCATAGATGTCATTGATGTGGCTAGAGATGTGACATGATTTTATTGTTTATGTTCATGCTGCGACCATACCATTATTATGTTATTCATATGCATAGTGTGAGTACGATAGTTAACTGTACTCACTCCCACCTGCTCGTAACTGATGCAGGTTAAGCAGTCGGCGGGTGACGAGACAAGACGGGTGGTGGTCATGCTTTTATTTATCGCTTATTCCGCTCATTTATGTTGAGATATTATGACTGTGTCATTTTGAACTTGGAATTGTGAATTATCTTTATGATTTGGAACTTAATGAATGCCAATTTAGTTTATGATTTATTATTCGTGCATGCTGTCTTTATTTGATACGTTTGTATTTTTGGTTAAAGGCTTTTGGTAAATATGAGTAGCGCCCACTGAGTTCTTAATTAAATTAAAGTTTGCGAAAAATTTATTGTGATTTTTATTAAATAAATTCAATAAATCCTTTAAAATAAAGTGGGGCGTTACAACTATGCAATAAACATTATTCACAATAATGAAACAGTAATCAATAATCAATAAGGTATGGTCTCAGCATGTATACGAAGCACTAATCTATCCCATTCTCCCGTCAATCATATCAATAATAAGACTCATGTGCACACCTACGCATAGACTACTGCTGACTATATATCGAATGCCCTCCGGTCCTACATCGAGTCCCAGCCAGTAGGAGTAACCCACTACTGCTGACTATATATCGACTGCCCTTCGATCCTACATCGAGTGCCAGCCAGTAGGAGTAAACCACTACTGCTGACTATATATCGAATGCCCTCGGGTCCTACATCGAGTGTCAACCAGTAGGAGTAATCCACTACTGCGGGGTAAAATACCGAATGCCCCTCGGGCTATCGGTGCCCAAGCCAGTAGGAGTAAATCCTCAAGGGAGATTACCCAATGGGTACGTTCTATAGCTACAAGGATAACCGTTCGACGGCCGGTACAGCTCACATCGAAGGCTACATGGTTCACATGCATGCATTGATCATACCACAAATTATACATTAATAACATTTACAGCATAACAAATTTTAGAATAACAACCCACCTGGTACCGCTGAGGGTGATGGTGAAAGCTCGAGCAAACAAGGGTGAGGGTTCGACTCCTCTTAATCTACAAATTAGGGTATTATTATTATTAAGGGTTTTGATAGAGGTTGACTAAGAAATAGGTAGAACACCCAAAGCAAGCAGTTAAGGCATATAAGTTTATAAGTACAAACAACTCTCTTTAAACTACAACATAATTTCACGGCCTTATGAACTGAGCATAAATATTTGAAATATAACATATTTTCAACTTGGAAAACTCCACAATAAAGGTTCAGCAAGGCAAAACAATAAGTTTGGCATAACACACATAATATATCTCTGTTTTCTTAACACTTAAGTCATTCACATGAGGACATAAAACTAAACATAAGGTTATGCAAATTCTCCCCTGTCAGCATATTAAAGTAACCAAAGACTGCAACAATTTAACCACTTACACGGCTAAAGAGAAATAACATAAAAATAAAAGGCATCAACAACACAATCTGTTTCTCATGCTTGGTCAACAAAAATCAAGGGCCATAATAAAGTGGGGTAAAATATACATTGTTGGATTTCAGTCGTACGAATCAATCGCACACGCAGCGGAATTTTAAAATTTTCTTACCAACAATGAAGATCCGGCTATAGCTATTCGATTTGATCATAGATCTGCGAGAACTTACAGTTTAAGCTTTGCCTTCAACTATGGTATCCACGCAATCCAAATCCCGATGCAGATCCAACGCAGTGAATCCTTTCCGGTGAAGACGCTAGGAATCCTCAGTCAGAAAGCAAAGAGAGTTTTTGAGTTTTTACGGCGTATCTCAATTATCTGATCTGATCATCTGATATGAGATAACTGCCTATTTATAATTAGGCTAAACCTAATTATATGGGCTTTAGGATAACCTATAGCCCAATAGGCAATTGGACCTAATCCAATTGATATAATTAAGTCTAAGTCCAATTAAACTTAATTATATATTTTCTATCTAATAGAAAATAATCTAATTATTAAAATTAAATATTCCAATCTAATTGAATATTTAACACTCTCGATTCACTCTTAGACGGAAAATGGATTGCATATTGTGTGACCCTATAGGCCTTCATATATTGACATAAATCCAATTTATGATCCTCACGAAACTCCTAGACTGCGTCGAAGGACGAACTCAAAATATGAAGTACGTTTACATAGACAAAGCAAACAAACCTTTGGTGTGGAATTCAATAGTGATACGATCCCTTCATTCACGACCCACTCGATTAAGCTTAAGACTTGAACATGTGTCTATCCAAACAGCTTAATCATTTTATCTCATCTTACTGGTTGATTTCAATTAATTATATTTGAACACCATTTCAAATATAATCACGTGCATTGGCCAATGACTTTATCAACCCAGTATAGAGAAAACGAGTGTTCTCTCGAAACTATATTCGAGGAATGAATCCTATCTTGGCTCAACTACCAATTCCATGTATATTGTGACCTACCCAACACAAGCCCGTATCTACCCATAAGGGCGTAAGCTTTGGACTAGGTCTAAGTAAATCACTCTATACATGAATTGCGTATTGACCTCAAGTCAAAGGACTATTACACCATTCCACACACCGATACTCCCATAGACACATAAACAAATGGTTTATCGGTAGGGTATACCAATACTCTCCAAAGTATCCATGTGTCCATCACGAATAACAATTATTCATAGTAGTGAGATATACTATATTCTCAAAGAATGTGATGCAGACCACATGTCAATCTATCACGTATCATTAATATCCCTTTTCTTAATGATCATCGATTGAGGTAATTTAAGAGTTATACTCTATCAATTAACATCTCACTCTGTTAATGACAATATTAACTCAAGGGAGCCATTAATTAATAAATTACAGACAATCAAAAGAATTCATCAATTAATGCAAAACCATGAATATCATCAAATATAATATGAATGTGATCAAGTACATTTGTCCCAAAATTGATTGTCTCTAGGACACATATACTAACAATCTACCACTTGAACTAGAGCCAATCACCAATGTATCTAATACCCAAATTCTCAAAATGATTATTGTGTTTTGCTATACACAATGGTTTGGCGAACGGGTCAGCCAAGTTGTGTTCAGTCTGAACACGTTCTATCTTTATTTCTCCTCTATCAACTATCTCTCTAATCAAGTGATAGCGCCTTGGTACATGCTTATTGCGATTGTTGGATCTTGGTTCCTTTGCCTGTGCAACTGCACCGGTGTTATCACAATATATAGATATTGGATTACTGGCACTTGGCCACAGAACACGTCTCCCACGTGGGTTTGGTGAAGCATAAGTACCCCTAGTTCTTTTAAGAACTCGTGTATCCAAACAGCCTCCTTTGCGGCTTCAGATGCAGCAATGTACTCGGCCTCAGTGGTTGAATCTGCAGTGGTTGCTTGCTTGGAACTATTCCAGCTCACTGCCCCACCATTGAAAATGAATGCATAACCCGATTGTGACTTAAGGTCATCATGGTCAGACTGGAAACTAGCATCAGCATACCTAGTAACTGCTAACTCGTTATTCCCACCATAGATTAAGAAATATTCTTTAGTCCGTCTAAGGTACTTAAGAATAGTCTTAACGGCCTTCCAATGTTCTTCCCCAGGATTCTGTTGGAATCTGCCGGTGATACTAAGCGCATAAGCCACATCTGGCCTTGTACATGTCATGGCATACATGATAGATCCTATTGCCGAAGCATATGGTATCTTCTTCATGCGCTCAAGTTCAACATCATTAGAAGGACAATCCTTCTTTGATAACTTGATGCCATGACCCATTGGAAGATTCCCTTTCTTAGAATTTTCCATGGAAAAACGCCTTAGTACCTTATCTATGTAGGTGGACTGTGAAAGTCCCAACATTCTATTAGGTCTATCTCGATAGATCCTAATTCCAAGAATGTAGTGAGCTTCACCCAAGTCCTTCATCATGAAGCTACTTGATAACCAATCCTTTACTGACTGCATATGAGGAACACTGTTTCCCAGTATCAGTATGTCATCTACATATATGACAAGGAAAACAGTAGTACTCTCATCGTGTTTACTATAAACACATGGATCCTCATTGCTTCTCACAAAGCCAAAAGATTTAATGGCTTTGTCAAAACGGACATTCCAACTCCTCGAGGCTTGCTTAAGTCCATAAATGGACCTCTCTAGCTTGCATACTAATTTTGGATTTGACTTGGATATAAAACCTTCAGGTTGTATCATATATACATCCTCTTCCAAGTTCCCATTAAGGAAAGCGGTTTTAACATCCATCTGCCAAATATCATAGTCATGGTATGCAGCTATTGCAAGTAAAATCCGAATGGACTTAATTTTTGCAACTGGTGAAAAGGTCTCATCATAATCAATGCCTTCACGTTGACTATAACCTTTTGCAACCAATCTAGCCTTATAAGTTTGTACTTTGCCATTTGCATCTGTTTTTCTTTTGAAAACCCATTTGCATCCAATGGGTCTAACCCCAGTTGGCAAATCGACCAAGTTCCAAACTTGATTTGTGTACATCGAGTCCATTTCAGATTTCATGGCTTCAAGCCACCTCTCCGAGTCCATGTCTGACACAGCCTCGTTGTAAGTCCTAGGCTCATCCTTATCAGGGATATCTATGTCGTCGTGATCCTCCAAGAAGAGAGACAATCTAATTGGTTCACGACGAGTCCTAGTCGACCTACGGAGTTCAATATTTTGCGTTTGTGGTTGGACATTTTGATTGTGAAGAGGTTCTTGCATCTTGGTTTGTTCAACGATTGGAGGGTTCTCAAGAATAACATTTTCATGTGTTTCTTGAGATGTGGCGTCCAAGCCATTAAGTGTTGGTTGTATATGAGTATTCTGCATTTCTGCAGTTTCCTCCATATTACTCCCACTAGATAGAAATTGTTCGGCAACCGATAAATTTCCGTTAAGGGAATCACCAATATCTCCCTCCATGTCATTGTCATTACCAAACGAGAAATCTTGAGCCTCAGTGTTATTTTGAGTTTCTTGAATTTCTTCAAGTTCTACCACAGCACGACCTTGTTCCTTAAAGACATAATCTTCTTCTAGAAACGTCGCCTGTCTAGAGACAATTACTCTATGTTCCCCAGGAAGATAGAAATAGTATCCTCGTGTTTCTTTCGGATACCCCACAAAATAACATTTCTCACTTTTAGATTCCAATTTATCAGTCAAAAGTTTCTTTACATATGCTGGGCAACCCCAGGCTCGCATATGTGAAAGTACAAGCCTCTTGCCATGCCATATCTCATATGGTGTCTTTGTAACTGATTTTGATGGAACTCTGTTCAAAATGTAGATTGAGTTCAATAAAGCATAACCCCAAAGATATGTTGGAAGAGTTGAGAAACTTAGCATGGATCTAACCATATCCAATAAGGTTCGATTTCTCCTTTCAGAAACTCCATTCAATTGAGGAGTTCCAGGAGGTGTCCATTGCGATTGGACCCCATGAAGTTTCAAGTAATCAAGAAACTCTTTGCTCAAGTATTCTCCTCCTCGATCAGATCGAAGAGACTTGATACTTTTGCCAAGTTGTTTCTCTACTTCCACTTTATACTCCTTGAATTTTTCATAGGCCTCTGATTTGTGTTTCATAAGATACACATAACCAAACCTTGAAAAATCATCAGCAAAAGTGATGAAGTACAAAAAACCTCCTCTAGCTTGAGTTCGAAATGGTCCACATACATCCGTGTGGATCAACTCAAGCACTTCTTTGGCTCGTGTCCCTTTCCCAGAAAAGGGCTTATTTGTCATCTTTCCTTTGAGACAAGATTCACAATTTCCATACGACTCAAAGTCGAATGGTGTTAAGTAATCTAATTTACTTAACCTTGCAATTCTCATCTCATTGATGTGACCAAGTCTACAATGCCATAAGAAGGTGGGATTTTTCGGATTACTTAATTTAAGACGTTTGTTTTGTACATTTAGAATATCATGTCTACAATCAAGCACATATAAACCATTCACAAGAGGAGCACTCCCATAAGCAACACCATTAAGCGAAAAATAACAATTATTATTAGCAAAATGGAAGGAAAACCCTTCAATGTCTAACATCGGAACGGAAATAATATTCCTCGTAATCGAGGGAACAAAATAACAATTATTCAGTTCTAGCTTGAGACCCGAGGGTAAGTCTAATCTATAAATCCCCACGCGTTCAGCAGCAACTCGTGCTCCATTCCCCACGCGCAGTTCGACTTCACCCGGTCTAACCACTCTGCTATCAGTGAGCCCCTGCACATTATTACAAATGTGTAAGCCACATCCGGTATCAAATACCCAGCAGTGCATATTACTTATAGACATATTTATCTCAATGACAAACATACCTGATGTGGCGTTCGCAGCACCTAGTGCCTTGAAGCGCTCACAATCTCTCTTCCAATGTCCTTTCTCCTTACAGAAGAGACATGTATCCTTGGACAATTTCGGCTTCTTGATCACTCCTGCCTTAGGTTTCAAGGCTGCGGGCTTAGAAGCAACTTTAGCCCTCTTCTTCTGCTTATTCTTACCCTTTGGGTTAGATCTAGCAGAAGTACTCACCATGAGTACAGCCTTTCCTTTGGAGGTGGATGACTCGTAAGTCTTAAGCATGTTGTGCAACTCAGGCAACTTCGCTCTCGTATTATTCATATTATAATTCACTATGAAGTTAGAATATGAATCTGGGAGCGACTGCAAGATGATGTTCACAGCGACATGATCTTGAAGCTTCGTTCCAATCGAAGCTAATTTTTCAATCAGTCCAATCATCTTCAGAACATGCTCGGAGACTTTACCCCCATCATGTAGCCTGCACTTAAAGAGGTCCCTCAACAGTTCAAACTCCAAGGTCTGAGACTGTGAATCATAGAGACTCTTCAAATGCTCCAACATTGCATAGGGTTTCATCCCATCATGTTGCCTCTGCAACTCAGTGGACATAGAGGACAACATGACACATTGAGCCGAAATTTCATCGTCCCCGTGCTTCTTATGAGCAGCATGGTCAAACGTAGCATACTCAGAAGAAGTCTGTTCAGGCACAACGGGTATCGCTGTGTCCAACACATACTCAATCCGTTCTTGCCTTAATACCAAACGCAAATTGCGCAGCCAGTCAGGAAAATTCGGTCCAGTCAACTTGTTCGTTTCCATCAAACATTTCAATGATAAGTTCGACATCTTATTCAACCTAGAGAAATATATAGAACATGAATTAAAACATGATCACATTCGTTAACTAAATTAACATGGCTTTTAATTAATTTAGCTCCCACTATTTTTACATACTCTACGACCCCTTCAGAAGAGTACGGACTCATATCAAATATAGTCATAGTGAGCCAAGATCCACATCCATCCCATTATAGTCCCAGCTAGGGCTGATCACTATAATGTATGTAGTGGTAGGTCTCTAAACCAATTGTAAACAATTACAACTCTTGGTTGATCAAATCTAATTTGATCGACGTCCTTAGATCATTCCGACGCTAGGGCGACAAGAATTAACTAAGTAAGTCAAAACCATCACACGATCACAAACATATGTATCTATGAATGAGTCTGAGCCTCGTAGCCCTAAGCAAACACTAGGGTGTAAATACTTTTGGACGAAAAGGTTTTTGCACTCATTCAATTGTGATGGGTGACGTCATGCATCCAAGATGAGACTTATATTTTATTAGGGGAACATTTTAACGGGGTATTAAATATCAAATATTCAAACAAGATCCAACTAATAACACATATCGGGCGCCGCCTACCCGAGCATAATATAACACGGTCCGACAAATACTGGGCGCCGCCTACCCAGACAATATATCACGCGGTCCGACAAATACTGGGCGCCGCCTACCCAGACAATATAATCGCGGACGCTAACTAAATAAATAAACTATTTAATTTATTTCAGTTAGACAAATAAGGGCAAATAATCCAATTATCATGCATTTATAATATTCCAAACACATAAATATGTATTCAAAATACATATGTCAAGCAAATTCATGGATCAAGATATAGTGCTAAAGTGTTCATCAAAATTTCTAAAATTTTGATTTGCTAAACAAGCTCGAAGCTTTGTTTTGTTCGTTCATTAAATATTTCAAAAATATTTAATAGTCATTTGACAATAGTTTTTCGTTTGAAATATACCCCAAGGGTTAATTTCAATTGTAGAGATTTTTCAGAAATTTAAAACAAGCAAAAATACCAATTATTTCAACTTTTTCAAAATTCTGAATTTTGTGAAAAAGCCAAACAGCCCTTAACAGCTTTTGGAAATAACAGACAGGCCCAAGGCCAATTTCAATTATTACAAACAGGCCCCAAGGACCAAAGTGTAATTACTTGAAAGTTCTCAAAATTACAGATTTGCCACAGGGTCAAATTGCAATTAAATGATAGTTTTGAAATTACGGATTGACCCCAGGCCAGTTTCGAATTTTCACATTGACCCCAGGGGTCAAATTGAAATAAACAAAAGTTCCAGAAATTGCAAATCAACCCCTACAAGATGTCAAATTTTCAAAAAACAGCCCAGCCCTAGTTCTCTCTTCTCCTGTCTGCTCAACACCTGCCCGCCGCCGTCCCTCGTCACCTTCCGCGTCGCAAGACCTCCGGCAAGAACCCTCAGCCCCAGGCCGGCGTCCACTCGCCGGATTTCTCACGAGGCGGTCAAACCGCCAATTTTTTTATTTTTTTTTTTATAATGAGTCCGCCATTAATGGCAGACAAGCTCGAAGCTCGTGTTTCTGGCGTACCGCCACAGAGGCGCCGAGCGCAATAGTGGTGGGAGGGATGATGGCCGACGGTATGGGATTCCAACGGTTTCAGTCGCCGAGCAACAGCGGCCCTTGGCCGCGCGTTTTCCGGTGGCCAGCCTGACGACAATCGCCGGCGGCGGCGGGACGGCGAGGTCGGGAGATGAGAGACGGGATTCAAAATCCCAGATCGTGCAGGTCGAACGGAATCCCAAATTCACATCTTAATTATACTTTGATAATCACTAAAACAATTAAAATATAATTAACAGATTATAATCTAATTAAAATCTGCAGTTTGAACGTACAGATCCAAAGAATCCCAGATTCCAGAATTGACGACGCAGCAACCAAAAATTTTAATGAAGATTAATTCCAAATTAATTATCTTAACACATATTTTGATCCATATAAATCTAATTTAAAATCGAATAGCTATGAACACCGACCCGTGCTCTGATACCACTGTTGGATTTCAGTCGTACGAATCAATCGCACACGCAGCGGAATTTTAAAATTTTCTTACCAACAATGAAGATCCGGCTATAGCTATTCGATTTGATCATAGATCTGCGAGAACTTACAGTTTAAGCTTTGCCTTCAACTATGGTATCCACGCAATCCAAATCCCGATGCAGATCCAACGCAGTGAATCCTTTCCGGTGAAGACGCTAGGAATCCTCAGTCAGAAAGCAAAGAGAGTTTTTGAGTTTTTACGGCGTATCTCAATTATCTGATCTGATCATCTGATATGAGATAACTGCCTATTTATAATTAGGCTAAACCTAATTATATGGGCTTTAGGATAACCTATAGCCCAATAGGCAATTGGACCTAATCCAATTAATGATATAATTAAGTCTAAGTCCAATTAAACTTAATTATATATTTTCTATCTAATAGAAAATAATCTAATTATTAAAATTAAATATTCCAGTCTAATTGAATATTTAACACTCTCGATTCACTCTTAGACGGAAAATAGATTGCATATTGTGTGACCCTATAGGCCTTCATATATTGACATAAATCCAATTTATGATCCTCACGAAACTCCTAGACTGCGTCGAAGGACGAACTCAAAATATGAAGTACGTTTACATAGACAAAGCAAACAAACCTTTGGTGTGGAATTCAATAGTGATACGATCCCTTCATTCACGACCCACTCGATTAAGCTTAAGACTTGAACATGTGTCTATCCAAACAGCTTAATCATTTTATCTCATCTTACTGGTTGATTTCAATTAATTATATTTGAACACCATTTCAAATATAATCACGTGCATTGGCCAATGACTTTATCAACCCAGTATAGAGAAAACGAGTGTTCTCTCGAAACTATATTCGAGGAATGAATCCTATCTTGGCTCAACTACCAATTCCATGTATATTGTGACCTACCCAACACAAGCCCGTATCTACCCATAAGGGCGTAAGCTTTGGACTAGGTCTAAGTAAATCACTCTATACATGAATTGCGTATTGACCTCAAGTCAAAGGACTATTACACCATTCCACACACCGATACTCCCATAGACACATAAACAAATGGTTTATCGGTAGGGTATACCAATACTCTCCAAAGTATCCATGTGTCCATCACGAATAACAATTATTCATAGTAGTGAGATATACTATATTCTCAAAGAATGTGATGCAGACCACATGTCAATCTATCACGTATCATTAATATCCCTTTTCTTAATGATCATCGATTGAGGTAATTTAAGAGTTATACTCTATCAATTAACATCTCACTCTGTTAATGACAATATTAACTCAAGGGAGCCATTAATTAATAAATTACAGACAATCAAAAGAATTCATCAATTAATGCAAAACCATGAATATCATCAAATATAATATGAATGTGATCAAGTACATTTGTCCCAAAATTGATTGTCTCTAGGATACATATACTAACATACATGACCCCCTTATATTATACGAAATCTGCGCGTTTTCCTTCTGTATTTTAAAAATTACGTCAGGCCCCCTTCTATTAATGTTTTGTATGCGCGAAATACCCTAAAACGTCTAAATTTTGGGTGTTTTGCGCATACAAAACCTTAATAGAAGGGGGTCTGATGCAATTTTTAAAATACAGGGGAAAAACGCGCAGATTTCGTATAATACAGGGGGGTTTGGTGCATTAAACCCATAATAAGTGAGATCAAAGTTCTATAATTTTTTTTTTCTTCTCAATTCAACATAAAAATAATCTCATAATGCACTAACAACATACAAAAATCATGCCTCAATTTTTCTTTCCTTTTTCACTTTATATTCTTAATCTAAACAATAAACTCAAGGCCCTAGAACTGAGTATATATCCGTATGCTTAATCATGCCCAAAAGGCCCAATAACATATACCAAAAGGCCTACGAGAAAACATATAGACATGCTTTCATTTTCATCATCTTTTTCTCTCATAATCATGACATATAATATGGCCTTTAAAACTAATAATAAACACTCTAATAACCAATCATTTTTCAGAAATAAAATCACATAAAACTCAACATTACATAAAACTCAACATTTGTATCACAACGTCATTAAGGCCAAAGATTACATTTGAAACAAGCCTCATTCTTTTCAAACTTCAAACAAATAATAACAAAAAAAAGGCTCAGCATGAGTGACACGATTAAGGCGTGAACAACACCAAATAAATAAGCTTTTCTTAAGCTTTAAAAAAAATTCTACACTACTAACATGTTCCAACTCAAAATTTCAGCACATAGCAGCTCCCTTAAACACATGTATCACCTCAATAGATATTGGCATAAAATTGCACATCATAACAGCCCGTAAAACTTACATCAGAGGCTCAACAATTCACCGTAAAATAGGCTTTAACTTCCACGTAAAAACTAAAATTAGGCACATTAAAAACACCACAAACTTTGCCAAGGGAATGCCATAAGGTTCAGCCAATTTACCTCCTTCGAAAGTCAAATCGAAGGTTCCTATGTGCTGACCACCGTGAGCCAATTTACCTCCACTGGCAGCCGACTAACCGCCGACCACCGTGAGCCTCGGACTGCCACCGCAAGCCTACGTCAGCTGACGGAGCAACGCCGTGAGGAGCTGCGACACCCGACCACCCCATCGCGAGGCGCGTCACGACCACAGCATGCGACCCAACCGATCCACGCGACACGACTCGCCGTTCCGTTCGTGTGATCCAATCCTGTTCGTGTGCTGTTCCCGGTCATCCCGAATCCGACAGATTAAGAAAGTTTTAAGCCGTAAGTTTTCTACGTCAAACCTTTAGATCTGTTGCGCATAGATTTACGTTTGCTATTGAATTCGTGATTTGTACATAACGAGATCCTCACAGATCCCAACACTATCAACATTAGTTTTGGGACCGACTCTACGAGAGAGGATTGTGACTGAGCAACCGAATGATAGACTTCTATGCCGCATGAAGGAGCTTTCTCAAGCCGGCAAAGTGGGAGGATTTGCATTAACATCAGACGGAGCCCTAGTCTTCAAGCAGAGGCTTTGTGTTCTGAAGGTGCTAGAGTTGTAGAAGGTGATCTTAGAGGAGGCACACAACGCACCGTACTCTGCCCATCCGGAGAGTACGAATATGTATTAGGACCTGAAGAGGTCTTTCTGGTGGAGAAGACTGAAGAGAGATATAGCAAGATTGGTAGAGCACTGTTTAGTATGCCAGCAAGTGACATCCGAGCATTAGAGGCTATCGTGGTTGCTTCATCCACTTGATATTCCTGAGTGGAAATGGGAGCATATCAAGATGGACATTGTGGTAAGTCTTCCAAGATCGAAGAAGGGGAACAATACCATTTGGGTGATAGTTGATCATTTGACCAAGTTGACACATTTCCTGTCAGTGAGGATGACCGTGAAGATGGAGCAGCATTCTAAGATCTACATAGAGGAGATAGTCCGACTTCATGGAGTGCCAGTGTCTTCGTATTAGACTGAGACACATGGTTCACTTCTAGATTTTGGACGAGTCTGCAGAGTGCTATGGGGACGAGGCTGAAGTTTAGCACAACTTATCACCCTCAGACGAATGGTAAGTCCAAGCGGACAATCAAGACACTTGAGGATCTGTTGGGGTCTCGTGTTCTGGATCGAGGTGACTCATGGGAGGATGCTTTTCCACTTGTGGAGTTTGCCTATAACAATAGCTACCAAGCGATGATTCAGATGGCACCATACGAAGCTTTGTACAGATGCATATCTAAGTCATCATTGTATTGGGATGAGGTCGGCGAGGGGAAGGTTCTCGGACAAGAGATCATCAAAGAAAACGGTGGAGCAGGTAGATGAGATCCCAGCAAGGATCAAGGCAGCCCAGGACTGCAGAAGTCCTATGCCAATCAGATGAGGAAGGATCTACTGTTCGAGGTAGTGTTCCTGAAGGTCACACCGATGAAGGGTCTTATTCATTTCGGAAGGAAAGGGAAGCTGCAACCTCGATATATCGGTCATTTCGAGAGTCTAGACCGAGTTGGTGAACTAGCCTATCGGTTAGGTCTACCACCGGAGCTCTAGAGAGTGCACAATGTGTTTCATGTCTCGATGATGAGGAGATATGTGCATGACTCCAGGCACGTGATGAACTTTGGCGAGCTACATGTCCGGCAAAACCTTACTTATAAGGAGGTGTCGGTAGCTACTTTGTACTGAGAGGTTCATCAGCTGAGGAACCGAGAGGTGACGCTCATCAAAGTACAATAGACCCGTCATAGCGAGGGCGACGCGACTTGGGAGAGTGAGGATGAGATTCAGACGAAGTATCCGAACTTTATGTTTTGAGTTTGTCTTTTGTAATTTCCGACGACGGAAATTTTTTAAGGAAGATAGATTGTAGTGCCCTGTTCAACAAATAAGAACAAATTCTTTTTATTTTTCCTGAGTGCATTACATTTCATATCAATTATTCTTGTTAGCTCGATCAAGTCTAATAAGGTAATTAATTATGTAGATGTCCTCATATACTTAAAAATGTTTCAAATTTTATTAACTCTTTTACTAAGCCAAAAATCTTTCAAAATTTAAGTTCAAGTGCTTGCCTCTTTGTGAGCCACTTTTCTAACTTTTTTTAGAGCAAAGACCAAGTGATTTTCGACCTTTTCAAGCTTTATATTGGCCCAAAATTAAAAGGAGAAATTCGGCCCTCTAAGCCTCAAAAAGTCGCCCCTTGCTAATGTTTTGGCTCCAAGTTTGATTCAAAATTCAAACTTCCTTGTGGCCATTTTTAGTAAGCCTCTAATCCCCCTAATCTTTCCATTACCTTGTCCAATCAAGATCCATAATTCACCCAAAGATCGCCTTAATTTTAGCCAAGGATCACCCCAACATGGAAGGCATTTCCTTCTTTCCATGCCCCATTATTTTCCCCGCCTCCAAGACACTCTTTTGATAAAAAATTCACCACACTTCCGACCCTTAGCAGCAGCAAGATTTTTCCCAAAAACACTCCCAAAACTCTCTCAATTCTCTCCTAAAAGAATCTCTCAAAATCCTCCTCCCATCTGAGCCTTCACCATCATATCCGATTCTTCTCTCCCTTTCTTTTGAATCCAAGAAGAAAGGTAATTATCCAAAAATCCTCTTGTTCTGTTCAAGAATAAATGAGAAAAATGCTTGAGTTTAATGTGAAGATTTAGATTCTTTAAAGCCTTGTGGATTTATGAGAAAATTCATGTGGGTTATGTGAAAATTTATGTAGTTTGGGACTCTCCTTGTGCTTTAAATTTTTAGCCATGAGCCTTGTAATTTTGATGCCTTGATGTGTTTAAAATTGAGCCTTTGAGCCATGAAAACGATTAGCCTTTATGCCTTGAAGAACTTAAGTCTTTATTGTGAAAAACAAAATTTTGTTGGCCTTAATGTGTTGTCGTTTGAGCCTTGTGATTAAACCATTAAATTCATGTTTTGAGCCTTGTGTTTGAGCCTAAGGCCCTGAGCCGAACATGGTCGTAAGTTATCGTGCGTGTAATATCCCACATCAGTTGTTAAGGAGAATGAAACATGCCTTATAAGAGGGTGTGGATACCTTAACTTGTAGGACGCGTTTTGGTAAGCTAGCTCCCAAAGGTAAAACCGTGCGGGTGAGCGGGCCCAAAGCCGACATATTCTACAGCGGGTGGACTGGGCTGTTAAAGATGGTATCAGAGCCAGTACCCGGACTGGTGTGCCAGCGAGGACGCTGGGTCCCCAAGGGGGGTGGATTGTAATATCCCACATCAGTTGTTAAGGAGAATGAAACATGCCTTATAAGAGGGTGTGGATACCTTAACTTGTAGGACGCGTTTTGGTGAGCTAGCTCCCAAAGGCAAAACCGTGCGGGTGAGCGGGCCCAAAGCGGACAATATTCTACAGCGGGTGGACTGAGCTGTTAAAGTGCGCCATAAGATTTGTCGGCCACGGACGCCGCGTGTGCTGGGCGAATGGCCGCATCGCGGGCGCAGCTGAGCCCTGGTTGCGCATGCTCGCAAGCACCTCACGCGCAAGCAAAGGTTGAGACTAATTAAAAACGTTTATGCTAAACCATGCAGGTTGACTAATTTTCAGCATAATGGAAAGGTTGAGTGGTACTAGTTTTGTCATGAAGTTACATTATAAGCAATTAAATTAATTAACGAATGTTAGATCTTAAACATTGGAAGATGAATTGATAGATAAACTTGGAGACAAGTTATGTATAATTTGGGGTTTAAATGGGAAGTTCAATAATATTTCTTTAGTGGAATGAAATATTATTCATATACATTGGGTGTTGGTGGACTAGAACCTAATTAAGTTACCTAATCATATCGGGATCCATATTTAACACCTCCTTAAGGTCTCTGTTGTAGCTTATAAATACACCAAGTCCTCCTCATAAATCACGATGATATACATTCCTTTTCTCAAAGAAAAATAACGTCCAAAATAGTGAATCTTAGGGGAGAGTGAGTTTGAGAAGTTTTACGAAATAGAGTGAAAGATGATGATTCTAAACACAAGATCTTCATTCTTTTCAAAAAAACTTATCAAGTGAGATTTGTGAAGGGGACACTCCGAACTTTCATCGCCCACAAAGGCGAGTTTGGAGAAGTGCCGAGACATACCAC
The DNA here is from genome assembly GCA_008636005.1 of Striga asiatica. Lineage (NCBI taxonomy): Eukaryota > Viridiplantae > Streptophyta > Magnoliopsida > Lamiales > Orobanchaceae > Striga > Striga asiatica. The sequence continues at coordinate 119,198 of BKCP01005639.1, forward strand.
TGAAGACTTTGAGGTCACATGGCAGAACCATCCATCCAGTCCCATAGACCGTGTAAGTCTGTACAGAGTCGAGAATTATAAAGAACACGGTTTCAATCCTAACTTTAGATCTGTTATACTTAAGATTTATTTTGTACACTTAAGATTTATTTCTTAGATATTCAAGCATACACAATAACTGACGTTCTTCAACGAACCCAACAATAGCGGCCCCATAAAAACTTTCCACGTGTCTGAGGATCTGTTCTATAAATAGTTACCCTTAGCATATGAAGAGGGCATCAAAATATAAACGAAGTAATTATTTGCAAATCCTTTCAGCCGAGCCTAGCCGTCTTCCTTCTCGGGTGCGTCTCCCCTCGGGCGGCCATTGTCCTCACGCCTCTGGCGAGCATCTGGCTCGAACCCAAGTCCGTCGGCACGACCAAGGCGGTATCGGCTCTCAAGCACCGAAGTGGTTTCGCTCTGTAACAAGTGCCACGGTGGGCGTGGTCGCGGCGAGCATCGCCTGTTTCGTCGGTCCGACGGTCATCACGGACACCCTCTGGTGGTCTGTGATGGTAGTCCAACCATGGATCCTTCCTTTCCCGGCTTTCCCTAGTCTTGGGACGGCGCGAACCTCCAGGCGGTGGCTCTATGCTGTGGAGCGGCTCCACAGTGTGTGTGGAGGGGGCTGTGGTGGTGGGCCGACTTGGGTGGGTATACGGTACTACGAGGGTGGGATTCAGTTCTGCGGCTCGATTCCAGTTTTTCCAGTTGTGGGCTGTAGTTCTTGGGGCCTCTTCTCGGTTGTCCGCGCCTTGGTGTTTGTTCGGTTCGTGGTGGCGATGGGGTGGTTGTCTGATGGGCACGGTGTTGTTGGTTTTCTATATTGTTGTTGTGTTTCCTGTTGTAGTAGGTTTGTAGATTTGTGTTTGTTGCGTCTTTTCGAATCTCCCTCTTTGGATCTTCTCCTCTTATGGAAGTTTTCCTCTCCTCTTATAGGAGTTTCGTGTTGGTTTTTGTGTGTTGTGTGCTTGTTGGCGTTTAGTTGCCTCTAAACTACACTTGTGTAGTTCTCCCAACTAGTTCTGCTGATTGGTTGGTTCTTAGCGAATTCACTGTTCTAGTATTTAATTTGTGTTTTTGTCTATAAAACCTACCGCTCGGGAAAAAAAATAAAAAATCTCCATATTTTAGTAAACTAGTAAGGTGAACGTGCTTTGCACGTGAACCATAAAATTTGTCTAATTGAATTTGCATGTCTTTAAGTTTATTTGACAGAAATATATTATTTAAGATATACATTTTAAGTTAGAGATAAGTGAAAAATGGGTAAGATCATACATATAATATTTATTATGTGAAACAAATTGCTAAGGGAGTGACTATATATTAGTTATATGTTATAGCCGGTCTTAATCAGTTATAATCAGTTGAGTTACTTCACATCGAGTCATCTAACTCAAAAGAAAACCCAACTCCAACTCTACTACTTTTTATACATATAAACAATCATTCCTATTCATCGCATCAATTTTATTTACTATTCATCTATTAACATAATTTTAACTACCTATCACTTTCGATAATCTCTTTCCTACTTTTACATCGCATCAATTTTAATTATTATAATTTAAATATTATTTAATTTCAAACTCAAAATCATCCACTCGTTATACTTTATTCAAACTAACTCACTTTAACTAATTTTAGCCAAACAAAGTTGGTCAACTGGTTGGATTCATATCCAATCGTGCCTAAGAAGCTCAACAAATATTCATTTTGGAAGTTTGAAGACAATCAATCAATTCTAATTAAACAAATGTTTCAAGTAAAATTAATAAAAATTGAAGACACGTACACAAAGACTAACATAAATGTGGAATAATTTTATTTGCACTAACACATTGTCAAAAAATCATGAAGTTTTAAATTTTAATGAAAATGATATGATAATATGGACCTGGTAAAGTTTCTTTTACCTTAAAAGTTATTGTAATACTAACAGAACAATGGGTTATATCTATTAGCATTTATATTTTAATTTTGATTTAAATTTTTTACCTTATCGTCGTCAACATGTTACTTATTAATCATCTTAATCTATATCATATTAACCATCAAATATAAACAATTTGAATTAGGGATATTCATTTTTATCTAAGAGTATAGAAGACTGGCAGAAGACTGCCTAGATACCCCAACGGGGTAATCTAAAAACTCAAAAAGACACAACGACACTAAAACACTACAAAACGACCCCAACAGTGTAGTGCCCGAGTGTGCGATCCCAACAGGATAATAAGGTCACACAGCTAACCGAGGCCAACGGCCCAAACCTAAAACACAAATATACTAACACAAACGCAGACGATTATACAGACAAACAAAACAAGAACGACAAATAAACTAAAAAACAAACAGCCCTTCCCCAGCAAATCAAACAGGTCCAACCAGCAGTGAACAATAGACACAAGAAGGAGTCCCAGCCCCGAGAGACCACTACCGAAACTTCACAACCGCCTATACAGTAGCCGAAACCGAGCCCCAAACCATTTCCCTAATTCATCCGACTACAACCGTGAAGAACCCAACCAACCAGCACCAGCCCCTCCCGAGCCCTTCTAACACCACTGGACGAGCCCAAGAGAACTCGGTCCCTGCCCCCCGCCGCCTAACACCACTAACCTAAATAGGGGGGGAGTGGGGTAGGTGGCACAGTTCGTCAACCCCATCCGCCACCACCGGGAAACGACGCAGCAGACGGGATCTCTCCCCATCCCCAGACCCACACACCTCGAACACCACCGCAGAATCCCAACGACCAACAACCGAAACCCCACCGGAAGCTCCGCCGGAGAGAACATAGACGACCGGGGGGGACTCCAATCACAGACAGAACAGAGAGAGACAGAGGGCTTACCACCAAACAAGGGTCCGCCGACGACCAGGAAGGGGCCAACCATTGCAAACCGGAATCCGACCAAGGGAACACACCTCGAAACTCTGAGCCGCCGTCGGTCGAGGGAGAGATCACGCAGAAACAGCAGCAAAATCGGGGCACACGACATCGGGACAGGATGAGCGGTCAGAGGCGACCCCTGGCCAAGCCCCACCGCCACCAGAGAAGGCAAATCGACGACAATTTTTTGCCAACGAGATAGGGTTTCTTCTTCGATTTCGCAAAGAGAGAGTTTTTCGTATTTTTTAGTATTTCTAATGTTTCAAGTTTAAGATTTATATTTTATGTACTTAAAAAAAAAATCATAGTTGTATATGTAACGCCCCACTTTTATTTGCCGAAAATCAGAATAAATTTTTCAAATTTATTTCAAAACACCTGAAACACTACTCAATTTTCAAAACAAACTTCAATACTTAACCAATTTCTATATATTCAATCAATCATTAAGCTCAATATTTCCAACTCCCAAAACGGGTTTTCCAAAAATTCATCAATCTCCCAAACTGAGTTCCAATAATATTCATAGAGTCTAAGGAGCATCTCCTTAACATTACTTCAACAATATCCCGAATATCATAAACGCATGAATATTCTAAGTTCATAATCATAAAACCTAGGGATTGCAATGGGCCAGGTCGGGCCAGGTAGTGCCATGCCCGGACCTGGCCCGTGACTCCACACGCATGCCCCGACCTGGCCCATGCCCCGCTACGGGTCGACCAAGATGGCCACGAGACTTGGCCCGCATTGGGGCGCGGCGACCCGACCTGACCCGTTTTTTNAAATATTTTTGTTTAATTTATTAATAAAATCTATATATGCCTATAGCTAGTACCTTATTCTGACAATTCCTTACAAATAAATGAAAATTTCATGCCCATCTATGTATAACCAGAAATAAAAGAAGGAGAAAAAAAAAAAAAGAGAAAATATATATGGTAGCCTGTAGGTAGGGAAATTAATAAATACCTTACTTACCCTAGCGGGCCAGGTCGGGCCGCGGCAGATGGGGGCGGGGCGACATCTATGCCCCAGACCTGGCCCGTGTACGCAACGGGGCGGACCCGCCCTGACCCATTTCGGTAACGGGGCGGGTCCAATCTACCCCAATTCTTACAGGTCGGGCCAGGTCGGACCGGGTCCGGGTCAAATTGCCATCCCTATTCGCTCCGATGCAGCTAGAAGTGGTTGATTCACTTCCCCAGCCAGAGTGGAGGGGGAATATCAGTTCATTGCGAGTGTGGCCAACACTTCGAGATAAGATCTGGCAGAATCAGCCTTCGGACGAGTTCATTCGTTCAGTAGAGGCGAAGCTCCGTGCCAGCAGAGCCGAGGGCTTTAGTCGAGGCACAGATGGTGCCTTGGAGTATAAGGGAAGGATTGTTGTGCCGAACGTCGAGGCCTTAAGAAAAGCGATCTTGACGGAGGTGCATAGTGCTCCATACTTGGCGCACCCCGGCAGCACCAAGATGTACCATGACTGGAAAGGATCATTTTGGTGGAGGGGTATGAAGCGAGAGGTCGCCGAGTTTGTCGAGAAGTGTTTGGTTTGCCAGCAGGTGAAAGCCGAGCACAAGGTTCCATCGGGACTCTTACAGCCTTTAGAGATCCCGCAGTGGAAGCAGTGGAAATGGGAGAAGCTGACCATGGATTTTGTCACGGGATTACCGACGTCGTCCAAGCACCACGACGCAGTATCGGTCGTAGTAGAACAGCTGACGAAGTCGGCCCACTTTATGCCCGTCAGGATGAACATGTCCATGGAGCAGTTAGCCGAGACGTACCTCCAGGGAATCGTTCGACTTCACGGCGTTCCTGCCGAGATTATATCAGATCGAGATCCCCGGTTTACTGGCCATTTCTGGGAGAGTCTGAACGAGTCAATGGGGACGAAGTTGAAGTTTAGCTCCACATATCACCCACAGACCAACGGACAGTCAGAACGGACCATACAGACGCTTGAGGACATGATCCAAGCTGGTGTTCTAGAGCATGGTGGTTCGCGGGAGAAGTTGTTACCCACTGTGGAGTTTTCCTACGACAACAGCTATCACTCATCGATCAAGATGGCGCGGTTTGAAGCTTTATCGATCGCAAGTGTCGCTCACCTCTTTATTGGGATGAAATCGGTGAGAAACTGGTTCTAGGTCCCAAGTTGATCGAGGACACGGTACAGAAGGTTGTCGAGATCCGAGCGAAGCTAAGAGAGGCACAGAGCCGATAGAAGACCTATGCTAACAAGAGTAGAAGGGAGCTTGAGTTTGAGCAGGGAGACAAGGTGCTCGTGAAGGGCATTGTACGATTCGGGAAGAGGGGGAAGTTGCAACCCTGATTCATAGGGCCATTCGATATTCTCGAACGAGTTGACGTAACAGTCTACTGTCTGGCGTTACCCCCAGAACTCTCGGGTATACACAATGCGGAAGCAAAATAAATAATTAAACCGGCCTCATAGACCGACCACCACTCGCTCTACTCCGCCGTCGTACCTGCCTCGCTTAACCTGAAACGTGAATTTCAGGTGGGGATGAGCACAGTTGGAAAAAGTAGTGTTCACCACTATGCAGTAAACATTAATCAACATGTAAAACAGTAATCATAAATAAGTCAAGTATGGTCGCAGCATGTATACAAATCATTTTATTATCCCATCTCCTATCCCAGAGTCAACCCTCGTGTGCACACCTACGCATAGACTACTGCTAATACTCGATTCGAATGCCAAAACCTACGCCTTGGTCTTACAACGATGCTCAACCAGTAGGAGTAATTCACCCTGCCGGCCAAGACCTACGAATTAGTCTTACAAACGGGGATCACCAGCCGAGGGCCCATGCCCCGGTCTTACGGCCATACATAAATAAAGGAGACTACCCATCGGTAGGTTCTATAGCTACGGGAATAACCGTTCAACGACCGGTACAGCTCACATCGAAGGCTACATGGTTCACATGCATACATTGATCATACCACACGTAAGCCAACAATTTATTGCATAGCAATTTTAAATAAAACCCAGAAATTATAAGTTTATAACATTTACAGTATAGCCAATTTTAGAATAACAACCCACCTGATTAGTCGAAACAGACGACAAACACGATATTCAGACGAGAGTAGGCAGAGGGCTCGACTCCTCAAATACCTACATTTTTATTATTAAGTCTTATTACCATGGTTTTGATTGAAAATGCAGAACAACACATTAAAACATGTAAGACACATTGCAGATAAGAGCACATAATTCAGGCAAGATAGGCAGATAAAATATCACATAAAACTTTCTATCCCTTTATTTTTTTTTTTTTTTAANATCATATAATAACACTAATTTAAACTCACAAATAAACACATATTAACAAAAATTAAATCTCATAAAATCACATCATATAGGAAATAAAAATAAATAAATAAATAAACACACAGATACATAAAGTTTAGCCTTCTTGTCTTTTCTACTTTTTCTCAATATTTAAACAACACATATAAAGCTTTAAAACTGATAGTAAGGTCTCGACAATACACAATTCAACATGCTTCTCCATTCAATAAGCAAATAACCAAGCAGCACTTTAATATTTAAAACATGTTAAAAAAAATCACCATAGCACATGCTTAACTCCAATCATAATGAACTCAAAAAAATATTTAAGTACAGCAAGACAAATGTACTCTTTAAACTAAATAATACCTGCATCATCTATTGACATGCTTTAACAATCAACACATGAAGCACCTAATATACACATTACTTTTAAAGATGATGTCATACTAAAAAAAATAACTTGCATCATAATTTCTAACATACTTAATTACACATGATGTTTTAATGCCTGCTACCATGCTTATAGTTACATAATTTTAAAGGCACAGATTCAACACAATGAGGTCAAAGATTCCACAGTATACATGCCTCGATTCCTTCTCTTTATCTATCACAATAAAACATACTCAAAGACACATAATAAATGATATTAAAGGCTATAATATTGTCATAAGTACATCACGTAAATCACATGATTACGACAGCAAATAAATAGCAACAGCATGGTCACACTAACAGGCATTCTAGCCTCATTTTCCTTTCATTTCTCTTCAATTCAATAACACATGCTTTGGATAAAAGATAACTAGAATAAAAGCTCTAAATTTACTCAGTTTCCAACATGATAAATACATCACATAAGGTTCAGCAACATGGCAATACAAGACGCTCAATTTATGAACTTCCAAGTCCATCAATTTCATAATTTAATCAAACCAGTTATACACATGAAGGCTCTTCACAATCACAAGGCAACCACACGGCCAAACCGGGTACAAACATAGCACATCATTCAAACACATAACTAAATATTCTCGACCAAAACAAAGCTTAAAGGGTTCGGCCAATTTACCGATTCCGGGCCTAAAAACAAAACCGAAAGGGAGGCTTGGGTATGAAAAGGGCCTCGACTGAGGCTCTCGGCTGGAAGGCTCTCGGTTCGGAGACAACGGCTCGATTTGCTGCAGCCCGATGGCTTGCTGCTCAAGGCCTGGACTGCTCGAGTTTCCTCGACTGTGCTCGATCCCGCCGGTCGAGGTCGAAGATTGAGGTCTGTCCAGAAACGGCCGCCAGTTGTCGAGGTTGAGGGCGTGGCTGGAAATCGAAGGTTTCAGCCGTAGCTGAAGGACGGGGCTGAACAGAGCTTGATCGCCGAGAGCTCAAAATCGCCGGGCAACGGTCGGGACTCGCGAATCTAGTGTTGTGGGACCTCGGCGGTGTTCGATTTGGCCTTGGATGGTGGTCGGGTGTCGCGGATTCCGGCCTCGCGACGGCTCAGCAGTGGTTGGTCGGGGCTCATCGGAGGTTGGATGTAGCTCGACGTCGGGGAAAAGCTCCGTCGCTGCTGCTCAAAGTTCGGTCTCGCGGTGGCGTGCTCGGTAAATCGCCGGACAAGGATAAAAGCTCACCGGTCGGAGTGAGTTCGAACTTGCCGGGATTGTTGATGCTCGTCTCTGCCGAGGAGAGAGAGAGAGAGAGACGACGGGAGATCGAAGAGGAATGGCGTGGCTGTGAGATTAAGTTCTGATGGCGGGGAGAAAATAAAAGGGAATTTAGGGCAGCTGGAATGATCACTTGGGCTTAACAAAATGGGCTAAGTTTTATCTCAAATGGGTCAACCAATTAATAAGCGTGGGCCGATTTGTACACTAAAGATGGACCGAACAAGCAATCTAATAACTAAAAATAATCCTAATATTATATACATACATAATTAAATAAATAAAACCGATAATATTCACATAAATAATGCCATGAAATTTCATAAAATCCAAATAATCACATAAATTCTATTATTCGAACGGGGCGCTACAGTATAATTATTATTCAAACACACGACATTAAAATTTAAAAATTAAACTAAATTTACATAATAATTTATGTATATTTTCTAAATATATTTATATAGATTCATATATAAAAAACTAGAAAATAGAATAAGCAAAATTATTTTTACTCCAAATAAATCTTAAATATGTAAACATATGATTTGACCCTCATAGTGGGTAACACAATGAAAACATAAATAAAAAATGAGTGTGAAGTTATTTTCTTAAATAATTATTTTACATGAAATAGTACCACATGTTAGTGCATTTTTCATGCATTAGTTTGAAAAACATTATGTTGAAAATAAATAAAAACATGAAAAAAGAGATAAACAACTATTTCAAACACCAATTACATGGCATTAAAATGAAGAATGACATTAAAATGAAGAACTAATGGGTCGCAATTATAAATCATATGCGTATTATTTGCTCAAAGTAGAATTAAAAAATAACAATATATAATGTTCTAAATTAAAATGTAGAAGTAATAAATAACTTATAAAATAATATAAGTTAAATATCAAATTTTTATTATGAAAATATAATAAAATCTATTAATATATAATACGGTTAAGAAAAATTGTTCAAAAAACTCGAAAAAAATTATTTCGTTTTCCCGCTTTCTTAAAGTCATTTCCCTCTTTTATATTTGGTTTTTTACCAAAATCTTTCGGTTGTAATTTTTTGAAAAATTCGAATTTTTAGACTCTGCCATGCATTTCCAATTTTTTGTGCCATGCAAGTCTTATTTAATGAAGATATATCTACAACATGATTTGGTTTCAATTTTTTCCGGTTTGATTTCCCCTTTTTTGCCATGGATTTCCCTTATCTACAACATGATTAGATTTCAAATCTTTTCAGTTCACAATACAATCCGATTTTAATTTGGGATTCAAAATTTGATTAGATTTTTTTTAAAATATGTAAAAAAAAAAAAGAATCCTCTCTCTCTCTCTCTCTCTCTCTCTCTCTCTATATATATATATATATATATATAATTTGTGATGAGTGGAATTTTAAATTCAATTTAATATTAACAAATGTATATTTTATGTAAATAAAATTTAATAAAAAAAAATTAAAAAGATTGTGTGGTAACATTTTTTGAAATAAATAAATTATGGGAAGGTGATTTTGTTAGCAAAAAATTCAAAGAATTTTGTTTGGGTTCAAATTTTGAATACGTGTATGATTAGTTATAGATAAATGAATCCAACATATTCTAACTTCCTTTTTTTTTGGAAGGGAGTTGATATAAATCGGATAACATCAATTTAAATTAATTAATTACGAAATTTCATTTCCTTTTTTTTTCAAATCCGATTTATATTATATAGATAGATTTCACTTCCTTTTTTGGTAAGCGATTACATTTTTTTTTGTAAGCGATTGTTTCAATTAAACGTGCATTGCGATCGGGTTGACCGAATTAAACAATTTTGAATAATATTAAATTAATCGATTACTATTAAATTAATTTTATTTAATTTTCACGTCAAAAAATTTTCCAAAATACTAATTTTATTTTTTTATTTTTGTGGAAAATGGCGATGGGATGAAAAAGTCAAATTCAAATTAAAAAAATTGTTAGTTTGAAAAAGATACTTTGTAAACCTTAATTCATAAAAATATGGTCAATGATATCTTTAAATACAACGGGTAAATATGGTCAATGATATCATAAATTATATTTTATATTCGAAAAGTTGAACTTAATTGATGATTTTGATTGTTAATATTTGCTTAACTATAAAATATTTTAAAGTTTATAAAGAATCTCATTTTATGTGGGTTCTTAGTACTTTTTTTTTTATACATATTCATTTTTCATCCCATATCCAAATACAAATTTAAATGCGGATCTTAAATGTATCATGTTTATTAGAAATATATGTATCTTTCAAAAAGTATGACGATCATATAATTAGTTTTATCATATATCATATGTTGGATGTTGTTAGTTTGGTTGGGGATACTCATTATATTCAAATAAATAATATATAATTTTTCATATTTGGTATTTCTTCTTTTATAATAATGAGATGTTAAACATAAATAACTATGTTTAATATAAAGCTTAGAAAATGTTTTAAGTAAAAAGCTCGTCCGTGCAACGCACGGGATACACACTAGTGTTATTTAATAATACATCATTTTAATTATGGTACTACAATTTGTGCGTTGTATTTGGTGGATAAGCTAGTATTAGTTAAGAGTTTCACAAGTCTTTTGCACTTTAGTCATTTATTTTCCATCCGCATGTGTTTCGGTTGACACAAAAGCAAGTGAACTTTGAAAATAAAATAATACAACTTTTATAATATCATTGCTGACTATGATTTATTTTTAGTTTATAAAATGCATAGCATATTTCCTAAAAATTAAAAGTTATACCATTATTAATTATTATTAGCAAATTTCTAGTGCTATTTTTGTAAGGAATTTTTCCACCCAAAGTTTATTAGAGAAAATTAGAAAGTTAACAAAATGTTAAGCCATTAAAAATTATGAAGTAATTAATAACTTAAAAATAATATAAGTTAAAAATAAAATTGTTATTATAAAAATATAATAAAATATTATTTAATAATATATTATTTTAATTATTAACAGAATGATAACCCATTAAAAATCACGAAGATATTAGCAACTTATAAAATAATATAAGTTAAAAAGCAAATTGTTATTATGAAAATATAATAAAATATTATTTAATAAAATATTATTTTAATTATTTTACTACAATTTGTGCATCTCGTAATTTCTTTTATAATATAAATGTTAAAAATTATTTTTTTTATAGTTAATTAAATCCATAAATATTTCCTATAAGTTCTACTATTATCAATTATTATTCCCCAAATATATTAACTCATTTTAGATATATTATATTACTTGGGTTAATTAACATATAATTCAAAATATTACTATTTCATAATTTTATCTTACATATTGTAAAATAAGTAGCATAATATAATTTATAACTCAAATTGAATTAATGAGAAAATTAATCAATATAAGCTATCTTTTTATCGGGATTTAACAAAACTATTTTTAGAATTTAAAAAATATCTAAACAAGTAAATTGTGGAAATATAAGTTCACATCCAAATCAAAAACTAATTTTCATCCATTAACAAATAAAATATCCACTAAACTAAAAAAAAAACACAAAATATAAAATGGAAACAAACATACATATATGTTAATGTTTTTATTATTTTTTTTTTCCCAAAATGATAGAGAGATTATCATTAAAACCACGAGGACAATGTCCTAATACACTGTTTATAGTACAAAGGTAGCTCAAAAGAGAAAAGTGAGAGACACATTCGAAGATGGTCTATAGCCTCAACAAGAGGAACCGACAACAATGAACTGAGAAATCAAAGAAACCAATAGTCCTGTACTGCCAAAGGCCTAGCAAGACAACTGGTTTCGAAAAGGAAATAAAAAAGCCAAACAAAAAACAACACTACATCAAAGAAGCAAATATAAATTGTAACCAGTCTAAATGAGCAATCTTTATCACTTTGGTTTCTGGCATGAGAGAGCTTTGAAACACCCATAAGTTTCTTGATTTCTAAAGCCACCAAAGGATTTATGTTGAGAGTTGTATCCTAGCTTCAGTGACTTCAGAGTGATCAAGAGAGCATATTTTGAACCACCATTCTTTGAATGAGTCTATGCTTGCTTGCAGTCCATGCCAGGTCACTGGAGATCTGTAGGCTCTTGAACATGATAGAAGAACATGCTCAAAGGTTTCAGAAGCCACACCACAGATGGAGCAAATATGATCAATATCCACCTTTCTTTTTCTCAAGCTGGTTGCAACAGGAAGAGTTCCAGTAATGCACTTCCAAAGGAAGTGCTTCAGCTTTCCCTCCACTTTCAAACTCCAATGTCTGGTTTGTACTGACTTACTGATGGAAGACCTTGAGCTTGTTTCTGGAATATCAAGCCTAGCAAGCTTGACTTTGGAAAGAAATTGGTAAGTACAAGATACTGAGAATAGCCCTTTCTTATCCAACCCTCAAAAGAGTCTATCAGCTCTGTCTGGATGAAGTGAGGAAATTCTGAGAATGGCTTCACTATCAACTGGATCAAAAACCTGTTTCACTAACCACTCATTCCAGGATAATCCACTGGAGTGTAAAAGATCTTTGACCCATATGAGATGGTCTCTTGCTAATGGCATAAGTGTAGGGAAAGTTTTCTGCAGAGTTGGTACCCAGTTAAAATCAACAATCTTTGTGGTTTCACCTTCTGATTTATGTTCTTAACCATTGAGAGAAGAATGGCATCATCTCCATCCAACAATTCCACAACCAGGATCCATTGGCAACTTTACCTGCATGAGTTATTGCTGAATGAGGGAAGTATCTATCTTTTAATAGTTTGCTAACCAAAAGTTCAGGTTGTGTGGCTATTCTCCACAATTTCTTGCAAATTAATGCTTGGTTAAAAAGTGGCAGGTCCAGAAAGCCCAACCCTCCATCTCTTTTTGGTAAAGAAAGAAAACACCACTTTTTCCAATGAATTCCCCTTGACTACTGTTCCCCTGATTGCGACCAGAATTTTGCACAGAGTTGAGAGATTTCAGAAAAAAGAGTGAGGGAAAGCATAAAGCATGACATTGTAAAGATTGGCAATGCTTGAATGATTGCTTTCAGAAGGACTTCCTTTCCAGCAGGGCTGAGAAACTTGGCAATTTTGCAGTTTGTTTTTAATAGAGGTAAGGAGATATTCAAACACTTCTTTTTTTATCTACCAATTCCAAGAGGCAATCCCAAATATCTGGTTGATCTATGAGATACAATACCATTCAGAGTTGTGCATATGGATTGTTGCAGGCTTTGTGGGGTGTTTCTGCTAAAAAATATAGCAGATTTGTGTAGATTGAGTGCCTGTCCTGTGAATAGTCTATATTTTTCAAGGATTGTCATAAGGACAACAGCTTGATCTGTACCTGCTCTTCAAAAGAATATTGAATCATCTGCAAATAGGAGATGAGTGAGTAAAGGTCCATTTCTAGAAAGTTTCAGCCCCTTAAGATGACCACTCCCAACAGATTGAAGAATCAAGGCAGTTAGGAGTTCTGCAACAATTATGAATAGATAGGGAGACAAAGGGCCCCTTGTCTAATTCCCTTGGATGGAGTGACAAACCCACTAACAGTGCCATTGATTTTAAAGGAAAAGGTAGCTGTGGAGATACAAATCAAGATCAGTTTAACAAAATCTCTATGGAATCCCATCTGAAGCATAATTTTCTGCACACTTAGCCATTCAACACGGTCAAAGGCTTTTATCAAGTCTAATTTGATGGCCATAAAATAGTTTGATCCTGATGAGTGCCCATTCAAGAAATGGAAGGCTTCTTGAGCAATAATCACATTGTCCATAAGTTGTCTTCCCTCCACAAAGGTTATTTTACAAACCATTAATGTCATTAAATTTGAAAATGTTATGATAAATTAATTTGGTCAAATATTGTCTTCTATGAATGATTAAATTATAATATGACATTATACCAAAATTAAGATACATTTATATTGAAGAAAATAATTTTGTAATGTAATAGACATGCGCAACAGATCTATGCCCTTTAATTATTTTTAGTATTCCTAATGTTTCAAGTTTATGTTTCATATTTTATGTAACTAATTTGGCCAATCTACATACAGAAATCCATAATTATATAAAATTATTTTTCAAACACAAGGCATTAAAAATTAAACTAAATTTACATAATAATTTATATATATTATCTAAATATATTTATATAGATACATATATAAAAAAGTAAGAAAATATAATGAGCAGGATTATTCTTTACTCCAAATAAATCTTAATATGTAACATGGTGACTTATTGTTGGACTCTCATAGTAGGTAATACAATGAAAAGATAAATAAAAAATATGTGTGAAGTTATTTTCATAAAAATTTATTTAACACAAAATACCACATGTTAGTTCATTTTTCCCGCATTAGTTTGAAAAACAATACGTTGAAAAATAGTAATATGAAAAAAGATATCAATAACTATTTCAAAAACTGCGGGAGGTTGTTATGTTCGTGTGTAGTTGTTGTAGGTTTCTTTGTTGCTTGCTGTGGTAGGATCGTGTTTTGGTTTGGGCTCTTTGCCTTGGTGTTCTATTTTGTCTTTTAGGTTTGGGCCGTTGGCCTCGGTGCTCCCGAGTGTAATTTTCATTACTCTGTTGGAGTCCGACACTCGGGAATTGCCCTGTTGGGGCCTTTGTGTTATTAGTTGGTGTTTTTTATTTTTAGTGTTCTTGAGTATTACCCCGTTGGGTCCGGTTCTAGGCAGGCTTTTGTCCTGTTCTCCCAGTCTTAGCTATTGGCTGCTGTATTCAGCTGTTGGCTGGTTGTAGTCAGCTGGTGGCTGTTTTCTGCACATTTATGCGTTATATATAATATCTCTATCGTTCCGTANTTCAAAAACCAATTACATGACATTAAAATGAAGAACTAATGAGTCGCTTATTAAATCATAAGCGTATTATATAAGTTGACATCCAAAATCCGAAACTAATCAAAAAATTGCATCCATTAACCAAAATAAAATATCCACTAAATTAAAAATGGAAGAAAAAATATCCAAAATATAAAATTAAAAGAAATGTAGAGATAGAGTAAGGGTAATTTGGTCTATCCAAAATATTAACTAAACTAAGAAGTAACAATTAAGCCACTAAAAAATTAAAAGAGTAAGGGTAATTTGGTCTATCCAAATTTTCACAAAAACATTCACACTTTTAAGTTAGTAGAGATAGATATTGTTGTAAATATTAATTTGTGGACATTACCTAGATATAGGCTTTTTAGGTATGGGTCAGAAGCTCATTAGGTCTTTAGTCATGTACATTGTATCCACTTATATATAGGGCTCAAATGAATGAATAGGATGATGGTTTTAACGGCGTATTTCTTCTCTCTTATTCTCTTCTACTGCTTTCTCTCTTTGTCTATCTTACACATCGTACACATCGATCTTACATATGACAATCTATGTTACAACACGTTATCAACACGAGTACTCGACCATCTAAGCGAATAGCGGCATCAAGACGAACGGACAATCAAGGTAACAATCAAGAATGGATATATGCCCTAGAAAAGAATCGTGTCTTTTCTGTCAAGGTAACATTCAAGATCTATTCAATATCAATAATAATCTATTAGTTTCATCAATTTTAGTTATATTTATTTATCTCCAAAAGAGCGAATTGATGATTTTTGTATAAATTTGATATTATTTGATTCGAATGATATAGATTGCACAACTTGGGAGTTCATTGGTTATTGTGATCTTTATTTGCTCCTTAACTTCTATAATGTATTTGTATCATTATCAACCGACATGTTTTATTCCTTGGAATTAATCTGGGCAGATTTCATTAAATCCCTTAAGTTCTTATAGATCTTGTGCGTTTAAGATTGATATATTGGTTTTCTGGTTTATATGTCTTAAACATTGTTTTTACGTATTGACTATATAATTTAATTCCAGACCTTGTCAGAGTATGGCTAGATGTTTTCCATTCACATTCAGTTTGAAACCTTCAGGCTTCAACTCATGATATAGGACTATAGGTTGATGATTTTAATTTATTTTATGCCAACCGTTATTTTATGCCACATTTTTTTTGCTGGGAGACTTCTAGACAAATTATGTGGTCCTTAATATCCTCTAAAGCTATGATAATAAGCGGGTTTTGTAAGTTGGGGCATTGTGTTTTACTTTAAAAATAATAATCCTAAGTTAGTAACCCATTGCATCCTCAGTTCAAAGGTAAAACCTTTTCTTGTTCTGCTTTGACCTGTTAATGCCGTGAATAAAGTTATCTCAAGAATTTTTTGTTTTGATCAAAGCTGTGTTGTTGAATAACTTCTGTGACCCCTAGTACTTTCATTATGCATATGATGTGTTTGATAAAATGCTCCTGAGAAAAATATGGGTTTACAACTGTTGGCTAGATACATAAGAGATCTTAAACTACTAATACAACTTGTTATATATGACTTGGAGAATGGATGTGCTCTCTCTTTATGAAGAAAATTAGCAATTCATCTATTTTTTTAGTGCATATAATCTCAATTAATTCTTGATTTTGTTGAAACAAATTGACAATTGCTAGATGAAATTAACTTTTATAAAAAACACCATATATCATTTATGAAATCATATTTTTGGTGATAATATGTATATTATTGGTGAAATTGTAGAATTTTATAAATGTCTGATATCACCAAAAGAGAAAGCATGACAAAAAACCCACAATATTTATGATCATCTTTATTATATGGTTGGATGAGAAGATATAATTGTGCAATTATGACAATGATGGAGTATTATTTAAAAAATATTGATAGATGGAATAATTAGAACAATGTACCGGTTGTCTATAAGATGCCAATCAATATTTCATTTATCGATAGTGATATTGTAACGCCCCGTTTTATTTTAAGGAATTTATCGAATTTATTTAATAAAAATCAGAATTTTTTTATTTTTTAAATCATTTCAAAATTTCAAACTCAACGGGCGCTACTTAGCTATTGACAACATTTAAACAATTATGACACATAGACAAATCCTACACACGTATAAGCCAACATTTATTATATTGATCCAACCTATTCAAGTTTCAACATCATCCAAAACGTTTAACATAAACTATAGTTTCAACGGGAACATAAATAATCCAAATTCAACGGAAGCATTAATACTCCCAAAACGAAAACAAGTAGTTATTCATAAATACAATCAAGCTGAAGCAACAGACACATTCATTTATGACCACCATCTCGCTCGTCCTTACGCCACCGCCTCCAGCCGTCTCAACCTAAAGCAAAGGAAGAGAAGACACAACAAAGAAAAATAATGGGGATGAGCAACCAACTAGCTCACCATTATCGCACAGTTATCCCGTATAAATATTTTAAAAACAGTATCACAGTAAACAGTATCAGTATCCGTATGCATAGAATTCATAGCCTAAACCCCCTACCCGGCCCTATCGCAAACCTCCTATGTACATACAACAACCTTCCGACCAAACATCGGCAAGGCCGTAACTGGAAAATTTCCCCCACCCCGAACTACTCACGGATCATGGGAGTCCACCCCGAACTACTCACAGATCATGGATGTTTTCCAGGAGACAGTGGAGATGTTTTTCCCCCCCGAAACACACACGGATCAGGGCGTCTCCTCCCGAATACAACGGGCAGGTGACCTCTCACTGTTATGCATTCGTCAAAGGCACTATCGCTCGGGACACTTAGACTAGAGTTCTCATGCATACAATAATTTTCAAAAGAAAACATTACACGAAATAATGAGTGCGATAAATATGGAATACATCATAAATGTACCCACCTGATAGCAGCTACAGTTCAAATCACAAATCTCGAGAGGAGGCGAGGTTCAACACCTCTCGACACCTACATTAAGTCCAGATACTAAAGTCAACACTTTAATCTAGACCCATATAGCAATTTCACAAATTGACTTAGCCGAACTCGGTTCGACCAAGTGGTTCGTGAAGTTCTGTGGATATGGGAACACTAGGACTTAGACTCGATCAAACCACATATTCGAGTTCACACAAAAGCAAGTGAAAGACAACAAACGAGCCACAAGCAAAACACATGGCACATTTGGTCATCAACACTTAACACATTTCAACATAGAAAAACAATTTCTCAAATTCACACTTGAATTAGAAGGCATATCAAATCAATGAGTTAGGTTCTGAAACTTTAACATAAATTTCACATCCCAGTTCTAAGTAAGATCACCAAATTTCAGCTTCAAACTCTTTATGCATAATTTTATAAAATTCAAACAAGTTTTTCAGCAAAAACGAGTTTAAATTAAAAGCACATGATAATGGATGATTCAGGCTATGAAATTTTTATCTAAAATACTAAAACATACAAACAGCATCACATAAATTTGCCAACCTTCAACACTCAGGATAACAATTTTATGAAATTAAAACCACAATCAGCCGAATATCACAATTATATCAGAACTGATAACAACTGAACCCCAAAAATTCTAAAATGTTTACAGCATGCTAAACATCATATAGTCAGCATCTCCACAAATATTCAGAATTTTTCAACTTCAGAACAATTTATCATAATTAAAATAAATTCGAGCAGAATCACTAAATAATTTGTTAACCCTATCAAACCTAGTTCAAAAATTCTAAACATTTTACACAACATATAATCAAGCCTGCAACATAACATATTCGAAAATTGGCCAGAAAAGAACACTACACAATTAATTATGCATTTTACAAGAAACTGAACAGAAAAAAATTTAATTTTTAAAAATAGCTAAACACCTTTAAAAATCACGAAACTTTTACAGCAGCTACATATACATCAAAAACAGCTGCTCCTAAAATTTCAAAGCAATCGGACTAGTATTCAATTTATAATGAATTTCACATTCAAAACAGCCATTTAAACTTTCGAAAGATCATAACTATCAATTTACAAGCCCAATCGACACAAGGTCAGCGCCATCGTGTTCGAAATAATCTTAAGTTTCTAAATCCACAGCAACTCATCACTTATTTTCAGTTCTCGCTCGATTCGTACGAATCGACGAGTTTCACATAAAATCACGAATATATTTTCATAACAACGATTCAAACACGCATATAATAATTCAACGAACACGTACAACACATTCGAGCACAACATAAACCACGTAACAATAAATGAGGGGTCGAGACTCGATACCATTCTCGGAAATTGGGCGAGAAGGGTTCGAACGGGCTCGACGGTAAAACACAACGACAAGCTGTGACAAGCTCGACGGCTCACGCTCGGCTCGCGGAGGAGCTGTGATGGAGATGGCAACTCGAGGAGGCACTGAACCGAGCCTGCTTGGAGGAGCAGCGGCGCACAGGGACGATGACTCGCCGGAGTTGCTACCGCGTAGGGGCGGCTCGCTGGGTGGTCTCGCCGGCGGGTCGTGAATGGAAGATGGCGGCCTTGGTTGGTTCACGGCGACCTGGGACGCATGACGGGGCGGAGCAGCGGCGGCCGGAACTTCGCTGAAGCAGGTTCACGGCGGGAAGTTGCGCGTGGGTAGGGGCTCACCGGAATCTGATCGCTGGTTGCTGGTCGTGGACGGCAAACGAGTTCGCTGCAGAGGGTTGCACGGAGGAGAAACTCTCGTCGTCGGGGACCCTCGCTGGGGTGCTCGAACTCGCCGGAATTTCTCGAACAAAGGTCGCTCGAGGTTGGTCGCGCGAGTTGCTGACCGCGTGCTAATGGCTCACGAACAGTATGGTGGTCGGAGGGGATGATGGAAGGACGACAAGGGTGGTGATGCGATGACGATGAGATGAAATTGGATTTGAGAGAACAGAAAACTCACGCGAGATCGAAGCGTGATCGATGCAAGAGAGAAAGAGAGAGATTGAGGCTGCGCGGATGAAATCCCATAGGGAAGGCGATAGATACAAGATTTTATATGCAACAAGCCTAGGTTTGACTTTCTTTAATCACAAGAAAATTCCACATGCACACACATCACGCGTGAAAATAAAGAGGGAGGAAAATCTTTCGGGCCGGGCCCAACTCGGGTCGCGGGCTATTGTGGGCCGGGGCACCGGTTCAATACATACGGTTCTCTCGGGCTCAAACTCTCGATTTATTTTGCCAAAAAAAAATGACTCGATTTGCGTGAATATTCTCGGGCTCAGTATAAAATCAAACGCACGATAAAATAAGCCGAATAATAAATATATTTTACATATATATTAATACATATTTACACATCATAAATAATAAATATAAATCATTTAGACATTTAGACAATTAGCACTTAATCACAATTAGGCAAATAATATTAAGACATTCAATATTAATAATAATAACATAATAATAATAATAATAATAATAATAATAATAATAATAATAATAATAATAATAATAATAATAATAATAATAATAATAATAATAATAATAATAATAATAATAATAATAATAATAATAATAATAATAATAATAATAATAATAATAATAATAATAATAATAATAATAATAATAATAATAATAATAATAATAATAATAATAATAATAATAATAATAATAATAATAATAATAATAATAATAATAATAATAATAATAATAATAATAATAATAATAATAATAATAATAATAATAATAATAATAATAATAATAATAATAATAATAATAATAATAATAATAATAATAATAATAATAATAATAATTACTTCAAATAATTCAACAAATAAATGGGGCATTACAGTCTACCCTCCTTAAACGATTTCCGTCCTCGGAAATAAAAGAAAGTCATCCTAATAGGACAACTGACACAAGAGAGAAGCTTAAACCACTCAACTCGGATACTCCGTCCGAATCTTCCCACTCTACCAAGTCACACCGTACTAGCCATGGTTACCCTGCCGGACTTTGACGAGTACCTCTTCCGGACTCTCCCTGCTGGATTCGTCAATCCAGTAGGTCACCGGTACCTCATCAAAGGTAAGGTTCTGCCCTCATGCAGCTCGTCAAAGATCGCCTCGTGCCTAGAGTCGCGCACCTGTCCCCTCTCCATGAGGCACTGAACAGGTCGTGCACTCTTGCAAGCTCCGGTGATGGGGTCAACCGTCAGGCTAAGACGCCAACTCGGTCGAGAATCACGAAAGGACCAACAAATGTGGCTGATACTTCCTCTCTTCCCAGAACTCGAGGCGTACAACGCCTCTTTCCGTACTCAGAACCTCGTACGGTACCATCAAGATTGTCGCTTATTAGCCATCGCTATAAGCGCACTTTCCTATGGTAAGAAATTCCACGCGACATAACTATCGAGTACACCAGACTCCAACCAGTCTCTCAGAGTCTCGACAGCATGCCCTAAACGCATAAATATCTGGATCTCTACGCGGTGCCAAGTTCAGTCTCGTGCCCGGGTCACGTTGACAACTTGCCCACGATCCCAACGTGATCCGTGCGTCCGTATCAAACGGGCCGCCACGGGATCTCATAAAAAAAACTAACAAGCAACAATAACACCACAACTCAACACTGATACCTACAGAAGCCACGGTTCTGCTCGATATCGGTGACAAAGCCTCATTCCCTCCCGACACGACTAACAACTCGTATGCGGTATAGGAAGTATCGACTAGACATACGAAAACAACTTCTATCGCAGAAGCTGGCTCTCAAATAGGGATGCTCCACGATCCCATCATAACAATCTAAAAGGACATAGCCAGTCCGGGGTTTAATGCACTGTCACCCGAGAGATGTCATACATACTGGCGCTGCATAAGCGGGGCGCTTGGACGTGTGCCTATATCTGTTCAGAGAACAGCTGCAAGGTCAAGGTTTCGGCCACACACTGGCTTGGGGAGCTCCTGCGTTCGGTGATGGTGGTTGCAGCTCTCATGCGAGTCAACGATCGGCCCTACAGTGCCTCACGTCTCTCAGCACAGGCTCGCGTGCTCGACCACCACTTTGCGTGACTACACCCAGTCGGCGTCGGCGTTCGGTTTGAAATACAGAAAAGAATTACTCTAATTCAAAGCTCGCACTATCTGAGGTAACTCGAAAGGAAAAGGTTTTTGCAAAACCAAGAAACATTAGGGTTCAACAAAGACATTATCCCCCAGCATTTAGGTATCGACAATCTCGAATGGTTCAGGGCTTCCAAATCATCATATCGAAAGAAAACGAATATCAGCATCCTCAGCTAGGAATCATCCCCAACACAGTGATCATTGACGAACGATGAAAATGATCAGCTCGCATGACTCTTCCGACTAACAGTGTCGGTCGTCACGTCAGCTCTTTCACCGGTAGCTAAACGTACCGGTAGTCCTGAACGAGCTCAAATGCTACGCTGCTAAGATTTTTACGACTTCTGGATCTCATCAGAGAGCCTCCTGGGTGGATTCGTCTCGATCGCGTCTCGAACATAAGTCATCAAAGATAAAAGCCACGACAAACCGATACGGGTACGAATGGAACACCCAGACCGAAAGGCATCACAGAACTGAAATAATGATATAAGACAAGCGAAAAAAGGAAAGTACCTGTCTTAATCAATACAATAAGTTGCCAATTTGAAATGAAGACTCCAAACGAAACAAAAACAAGAGTTTTAAGAGGATTGCCAAAAAGTCAAGTAAAATACAAAGGTCACTCTTGAAATATCGAAGAGAAAAAGAATGGGAGTTTCCAGAAATGAATACGCTTCAAAAACGAAGACGGCTCTGCATCAGGCTCGACTACCCTCCTTAAAAGATTCTCACGCACGCTACTTCGGTTCAACGTTAAAATAGATCACGAAAGATAATTGATCGTCGTCAATCTCAGGCTAAGATATTCTCAAGTTAACCTTCGCATCGACTTAGTGACGTTACGACACATGATTAAGGATCAATAGAAGGTGAAATTTCGAGGCTCACACAATCCGAAATTTCTACGCAAGGAGAAAGGAAAATCAAGCAAAATTGACACGGTACGAAAATCAAATAATATAAGATGGTCTCGAAATACAATTCAAACTTGACTACTAAGCGAAAGGTAGTAGTCAAAGGCAATGGAAAAGCACTCGGGCGGCAAAGGCGTGAACGGGTAGATTAAAGGGTGGAAAACAGCTTAAGCTCAAACATTAAATTTTGCTGCAAATTTTCCAGAAAACTGATTGCACGAAGTCCGTATTTTTAATGCATCTCTTTGAACAAAATGCTATATGAATGAAACTTGCGACATTCGAAATCCTAAGGGACAAAACTATAATTCATATGAAGACACCGAAAGTAAATAAGGCCATTTAGTAGGTGATAAATCAACAAACATTAAAAATTTAGTTATAGACCAAAACTGGGGGTAATGCACCTAGCCAGACTTCAGTAATTGCTCTCTAACTGGAGCTACAGGCATGATTTTAATTAACTTTAAAAACCAAATGATAGATAACTCAAATTTCTACAACTTTGCTGATGGTTACTTTGGCAAATAAACACATTCTCAATGAGTTTAAACACAAAATATGTGGTTTAGAAAATCTGTCAAAAATTAACATGTGTTATGGACAGCACCTCAGTGTTTACAACCTAGACTGAGCTACAGACCTTCAAATGACATGGTTCAAGTCTCACATTAAACCTAAAGCATGCCTCTATAACTTTTATTTAGAACACAGAAGCATAAAAGGTCATTTAGATAGTGTAAAATCAGTTAACATTCAATATCAGATTCTGCCAAAACACAAAACTCTATCTCATGCATGTCTATCTTCCTAAGAACACAACTCGAGCTACAGAGCACATATTAACATGAAATATATCCATTTGAAATATAAGAAATAGACCTATAACTTCTATGAAGAGCATAAATTCATACGAGCACGTTATGACATGATAAACAGGTCATACATTAATTACACACATGCTGTCGGGTAACAGGAAAACTGGACGCGCAATATTCTCGTAAAATCATAACTTATCCGATATAACTCGGAATCAAGAAATTCCAAAGCTCAGGTATAGAAAACCAAACATAACCAGCCTCTGATGGCTTAAACTGAGGCACAACAGAAACAGCGAACATGCGTATTAACAAGAAATAATAATGAACATATATAACGAATGTTCTAAGCTCGACCACGATTAATATGACTTCCAGGCAGAAATAAACGAACACAACATGTTTATCACAGCAACTACATGATACTCGATTTATAAAAAAAAAACGTGAGTTATCAATATCCTCGAAGAATTTGCGAGACAAACCAACGAGTAAGAACGAATGATAACGAACAAATTATAACAGGGAAAATCAGCCATTAACTTGATCCCCACCAATCTACCAGCACAAGTGGTCGGATCATCAACATGAACTCGACACTTGGACTCCACTCCCGATTCTCATTAACCGGGTTCTAACACGCGTCTAATAGTTCTATCCACGATAGTCACAGATTTCCGAATAGTCCATACACCCGGGACTCCTTTGGTTGTCTGCTTCTTTTACTTAAGCCTTCTCTTTCGAGATGACTTGTGAATGGTCCTCAAATGAAGACACTAAACAGAAACTCATAACGAGAGCACTGCTATAAACCGAACTTCACTCGATAACACTAAACCGAAAACTCACAACCAAAAGCCTCTAAAGTTGGAACTTAACTCTATACCACCAGAGTTCAAGTCCGTATAAACGGAGGGTGAATTCCTAAGCCTCAATAAAACTTTTGATACCCGACTTGGTTTTGTAGAATTAAAGTCGGTGATTAATCATTTCGCTGAAATAATAAACCTCCAGAAACAGAGCTTGAGTCAAGTCGGTATTTTCTAAATTGATTACTGACTTCCGGGATTGTCAAAAGGAAAAAACCGACTACTGAGAAAATACAAGCGACCGACTTCGCCAATACCGTGGTTAGTCGTACCAAATCTTATCTATTCAAACCGACTGTTAAAAAGTTTGAATATCCAAGTAAAAGACAGAGCTGTAAGCATGTGATTGGATCGTCAAAGAAACAAAGCAATCATTGGTGTTTCCCAATTCCAAGACACACCACTTCAATGAAGCTGCTCAACAATTAAATACGTTCTTATCCATCTTTAGCCAAAAGACAAAAACAACCGTACTATAAATAGCAGAATTTATGATAATACGAGGATCTTTTTCTTTTTTCCTGCACATTGTACATGGACTTAAAATGATCTAGGTTAAGAACGAAAAAACCGACTTCCTGTACTATTGTGATGTTATTAATAAATCAAAACTTTATATCCAACTTTGTTAAAACACACTCTGCTGTTAATTTCTTCGTTGTTAATTCCATTCAACAACAGTTTGGCGCTAGAAGGAGGGCGAACCTCCGATTTGTTGTGTGTTTTATGTAACACCTAGCTATAAGCATACACAATAATCATGTCAAGTTCTGGGCGACACGAACGTAATCCAGATATTGGAATCAGTCGTCACCCTGCTTATACAACTGAAAATTCAACTGTGCCATCTATGCCGATAGATTATTCTGCTTTATTTCAAGAACCCGAATTTCTGAGAAATCTAACTAATTTCATGGCACAAAAAAGAGCAGAACCAACTGCAGCAGTTCATAATCAAACTCATCCATCACCTGTTCAACAGCAAAATAATATTCCTGCTGCATCACACGCGACCTCTCATCCACGAACTGCCATTTATAATCGTGGTGTAGTTCCTGTTCAAAATCATATTCCAGAAGCAGCTCAACCAGAAGCTACTGCTGAAAGTCATTCTGGGCGTCGACCGCAGCCGCAGGCTCCCTCGTTGCCAGAGACTTCACATCATGATCAACCATCTGATTTGCGACGTACCCTTGAACGAAATCGTGTTCGACGTGAGCATGATGAGTTACGTCGTACTATTGAAAGGAATCGTTTAAGACGTGAGTCGGAGGAACTGGAGATGCTAAGAAAGAGAATTGCTGAGTTAGAAACTCGGCAAGATGATCATGAGGAATCTCGACGGCAAATTCCTATGACGGAAGAGGTGTATCAAGAGGCTGAGACTCCCTTGGCTCCTCATCTAACTAGAGAACCTCTTCCTATAAAAGTTAAGGTTCCTCAAATCGGTTTATACGATGGCACCTCTGATCCTGATGCTCATCTTGGTCAATATACATCAAGGATGGATCTCCACGGGGCAACCGACGCGCTTAGATGTCGGATGTTTTCATTGACCTTGGGACCTCGAGCCCAAAAATTGTATCATTCCTTACCCCGGTGTTCAATTTCCACATGGCGACAATTAAGAACGGCTTTTTGATCTCATTTTATTGGGGCCTGAGTGTCTTTAATTCCCAAAGAATAGATTGCCAATATTGTGCAAAAAGATAATGAAAGCGTGAAAGATTATATTACTCGATTTAATGAACGAGTGCGAAACATGGAACAATGTCATCCTGAAACGTTGCTGATCACTGCAATAGCTGGATTAAAGCCAAATTCATTATTCCGCTGGAGTATTTATCAAAACAAACCGACTTCATTTCAAGATTTTCTAGCTCGAGCTCAACAGCATATCATAGCTGAAGAATCGATGTCGGTTCCTGCCATCGACTTTTCTTTGCATAAGTCGGAAGTCGGACAAGAATAAAAAAAGAAGAAAAATAAACCCTTTAAGCAAAATAAATGTCGATTTGGGAATCCAAAGGTGTCTGAGGTGCAAGAAGCTAGAAATAAATATCTTAATGAAATCAAATCCAGTTATCAGACGGTTTTCTCAGCAGGAGTAGCAACCATATTTGAAGAATTGAAAGGGAAAGGAATCCTTCCAGATCCACGACCTGTGAGAACTCTAGAAGAAAGACTTGATAAGACAAAATATTGTTCATATCACAAGTCGGCTGGACATGATACCGATGAATGTCTTGGTTTGCTTTCCGCTTTATTACGACTCATTGGACATCCTCAAGTCCAAAGGTTTGCCAAAAATGCTGATTATAAACGAAAGGGCAGATTGTTAGACCTACCAGATGACGATGAAGATGATGGTCATCCAATCAATCCAAAGCGGGTGAGGCCAAGTGATAAAGAAGTGTTCATGATGAGCTCGGAAGAAAATAATTCATTGAGAAGAAATGAAACGATTCAACAAGGCGGATACTCTAATCCTGATAATTCTCATCATGTAACCCGAGTCAATAATAGTAGCAATACGTCGTTTGAATCGCGACGACAAATGAAGGCTTATACTCGAAAAGCTTATAATTCGGGTAAAACCGTTTTAACAACCGACCTCCGAGATAAAATCAATGCTCGAAATAACTGTCCGATATCATTCAATATGGATGATGCGAGTTATTTTGCTCACCCACATGCTGATCCTCTAGTAATAACGGCACCCATTTGTGGAATACCAGTACATCGCATCTTGGTAGATACGGGAGCATATTCAAGCATTTTAATGTTACGCACGTTCGAACAAATGGGAATAGATCCAGCTGAATTGAAACCCTGTAAAGATCAAGTGCAAGGTTTTAAGGGCACGATAACATTGACCATTGGAGAAATTACTATGCCAATTTGGTTTGGAATCCCTGGACAAGCTTCTAAAGTTATCATGGAGACGTTTAAGGTGATGGATCTTAAGAATGAATATAATGCCATTGTAGGAAGGACAGCTTTGTATAAACTCCGTGCAGCTGTCTCGATCTTTCATTATGCTCTGAAATTTCCCACCAACTATGGAGAAGGAACTCATTATGGAGATCAATATGAAGCTCGTGGAATGGTGTGGGTTAAACCTTGGCATGAATCACGTTCTCCGATACACATGATGGAAAATATCGGGGAAAACTGAGAGAAACATTCAACTCTTGACAACTCGGTATCCATTATCACCGAGATGGAAGTAGATCCGATTTTAAAGTCGGAAAAATCCAACAATGATTTAACTCAAGATCGTGGAAGACGTCCAGGAAAAGAACCAATCAAAGAAGAAGATGAGCTTGATCCCCGAACTCAATTCAAGGAGAAGAATAAATATGACTGAGCTGAACCATCAGAGGAGGTTGAGATGATTTATATTGATGATCCGAGTTGTAAAAAGTCACTTCAGATTGGGGCCAGTCTTCAAGAACCGATACGAACTTAACTCATCCAATTTCTTAAAGCAAATTCTGATGTATTTGCTTGGAAACATGAAGATATGAAAGGGATTGACCCCAAAGTGGCCTCTCACCGACTTAACCTAGATCAGACAATCAAGCCAGTGGTTCAAAAGCGACGTAAACTCGGTCTAGACCGACAAAAAGCCCTTGAAGAAGAGGTTCAAAAGTTGATCGATAATAAATTTATTCAAGAAACAAAATATCCGACTTGGGTATCAAATCCCGTTTTGGTGAAGAAAAGCTCTGGAGCATGGCGACTCTGTATCGACTTCTCTGACTTGAACAAAGCTTGTCCAAAAGACAGTTATCCATTACCACACATTGATTACATGGTACACACCACTGCTGGACATGAGTTGATGAGTTTCATGGATGCCTATTCAGGCTATAATCAAATTCCCATGGATCCCGAAGAAGTAGAGCATACATCTTTTTATTCTGCTCGAGGATTATATTGTTATACGATGATGCCGTTTGGTTTTATAAACGCCGGGGCCACATATCAGAGACTGGTTAATAAAATGTTTGCCAAGCTTATTGGGCATACTATGGAAATTTATGTGGAGGACATGCTAGTCAAGTCGGTTCGTGCTGCCGATCATATCGATCATTACATGAGATGTTTAATATTCTGAGAGATTACTCTATGGTGCTAAATCCAAAGAAATGCACTTTTGGGGTTGGTTCTGGTAAGTTCTTGGGGTACATTGTGACTCAACGCGGTATTGAAGCTAATCCTCAGAAGATAAAAGCCATTCAAGATTTAACGCCTCCAACATCGATTAAAGGAGTTCAAGCTCTTACCGGCCGACTCGCTGCCTTGAATCGGTTTATATCGAAATCAACGGATCGTTGCAAACCTTTCTTTGAATCAATCAAGAAAGGAAGATGTTTTGAATGGACTGAAGAATGCCAGCAAGCGTTAGAAAAGATTAAAGAAACACTTCTGGAAATGCCAACTTTACAAAAACCGATACCCGAAGAGATGTTATACTTATATTTGGGAGTAAGTGAAGTTGCTATCAGTGTTGTTCTTGTTCGAGAAGAAGAACATCAACAATATCCAGTCTATTATATCAGTAAAGCTTTACATGAAGCTGAGTTGCGATATCCACCAATGGAGAAATTAGCTTACGCTCTTATTATTGTAGCTCGGAAATTACGTCCTTACTTCCAAGAACATTCAATAACAGTGCTCACTTCATATCCTTTAAAGTCGATTCTTCATCGACCTGATACTTTGGGAAGATTAGTTAAATGGGCAATAGAACTTGGTCAATATGATATCCAGTACAAACCGAGAACAACAATTAAAGCTCAAGTTTTATCCGACTTTATTGCCGAGTTCACTCCTGCAATAAAAGCAGTCAATGACGATCAAACATGGACTTTGTACGTAGATGGGTCGTTAACTCAACATCGGGCTGGTGGAGGAATTGTCCTAATAGATCCATATAACAGAATATTTTATCATTCTGTTAAATTTCCTTTTCCGGCAACGAATAACAAAGCTGAGTATGAGGCTTTATTATCCGGATTGAACCTTGGGGAAGCCACGAATGTACATAAACTCAAGGTATTTTCTGATTCCCAGCTATTGGTGAACCAAATCCATGGAGAATTTGAAGTCAAAGAACCTCGTTTGTTGCCATACTTGACACTTGCAAAACAGAAAATGTCAAAATTTGACATACAGTTAGAACATGTTCCTCGTTCACAAAACATCCCAGCCGATGCGCTTTCTAAGCTTGCGTCAAGTACTGGAATGGAGAATGTTGAGTATGTCCAAGTCGGTCATCAGGAATTACCATCCACTTCATTAACTGAAGTTATGCATACCGAGTTACAGGATTCACCGACTTGGATGACACCAATTATAGCGTATCTGAAGACCGGGGCCTTACCCCAAGATCCGAAAGAAGCTCGATCCCTTCGAATTCAGGCAGCTCGGTTTACATTGGATAACGAAGTCCTTTATAAGAGAGGATATTCTGTTCCTCTATTGAAGTGTTTAACCGAGCAAGAGTCTAAATATGTCCTTGAAGAAGTTCATGAAGGAATTTGTGGAAATCACAATGGCGCACGAGCATTGGCATACAAAATACTTCGACAAGGATATTATTGGCCAACTCTAAAGACTGACGCTGCAAATTGGGTTCGCAATTGTATGAAATGTCAAATATTCGCTCCAAATATAAATCAATCTCCAGAAACTCTCAAGTCGGTATATAGCCCGTGGCCATTTGCTAGATGGGGGATCGACATAATTGGTCCACTTCCAACCGCGAAGGCGCCATTGTGGCAGTTGATTATTTTACAAAGTGGGCAGAAGCTGAACCATTAGTAACAATTACTGAGCAGAAAGTTATCGATTTTATGTGGAAATCAATCGTATGTCGGTTTGGAATTCCGAGTTCTATCATTACCGATAACGGCCGACAATTTGAAGGAAAACAACTTGAAGCTTTCTGCAAAGAGTATCAAGTAAAGCATTTCTTTTCTTCTCCATATCACCCTCAATCCAAAGAACAAGTCGAAGCAATCAACAAAATAATTAAAAATGGCTTGAAAGTTCGACTTGATGCCTCAAAAGGGACATGGCCTGAAGAACTGCCAAATGTGCTTTGAGCTTATAGAACGACAGTTAGCCATGCAACAGGAGAGACACCTTTTTCTCTTACTTATGGATCAGAAGTTGTTGTCCCTATTGAACTTGGATCTCCAACATACCGAGTGGCAAACTTCAACGACAAGACCAACTCGGAAAATCTGAAAACCAACTTGGATCTCTTAGATGAAACTCGCCTTATGGCAGATCTAAAAAATGCTGCTTATAAGCAAAGAAGTGAGAGGTATATCAACTCAAACGTAAAACCTCGTTCATTCCGAGTTGGAGACCTAGTACTTAAAAGAATTACCGCACTAGATCCGGGGCCTTTGAAACCGAAATGGGAAGGACCATTCAAGATAAGTCAAGTGCTTCCAAAAGGTACCTACCGACTTGAGAAGCCAGACGGACTTGCTCTTCCATATCCCTGGAATGCTGTTTATCTGAAGAAGTATTTTCAGTAACTATTTGCGATGTATATATATGACTCTGTACACTCTTTTGATGAATATAAGAAAATTGTGTGCTAAAGAGTCTCTTGAAAAGAACCGAGACATGAACTCGGTATTGTATTAGTCTTTACGTAGCCAAACCTTTAACTTGGACAAGACTAATACTTGAAATTTGTGAAAGTTATTCTTGACTTAAACCGAGCTATATAACTCGGCAAGATATATCTTTCTCGGCCAAACTGTTAACCTTCAGATAACTAAGTTCAATGACTTAGGAAGGTTAAGGACAATTGAAATAAAAATTGGATCATCTTTAAATTCAAATCCCGAAAATTGATTTGAATAAGATAAGATCCAAATATCCATCAAAGCTGATGGCGTCCACTTATGAAATTAATGTTTGGCCGACTTCTTAATACTTGAAAAATTCAGCAAAAGTAAAATGACATGCTGAATATAAAGCGTGAATGAAGACAATAATTAAATAATTTCATTCATATTAAAATATCATTCATTACACAACCCTAATACTTAAAAATGTGTCTCTACATACCGAGAACACATAAAAAAAAAAAAGAAGAAAAAGAAAGCAAAATACAAAATCTCTAAACTAAGTCAGCTTCTCGGGCTCGTCCGACTTTGCAACAAGATCTGCACCGTCTGTCTTTGATGGATCAATGTCATTTGCTGCTTCCTTCACATCTTCCTTTGTGATCTGCTCATACATGATTCGGCTGATGATGTCAAATACTCGATCCTCCTCAGCCTTTGTCGCGTTCTCCACTTCAGTAAGGGTCACTAGAATGTGCTTATCCAAGATTGGATCATTTTCTCCAACTTCAGGCAACTCGGTAGCAGAAGGCTGATTGTTTTTCTGAGATAACTCAGATACCTTTCTTTCGAGAAAAGCCAGCACTGCCTTCCGAAGTTGTTCGGGAGTCATCTTCTCGAGCTCTTCCTCCAAACTCACCTCAGCTAAGGTCTTCACATAAACATTGGCAAGCTCGGCTTTTTTCTCTTTTTCACCTTCCAACAGCATGTTGACGAATGACCGGCAAAGACGAGCTTCTCTTTCTCGGTTCAAAGGAGGAGTCTGTGAGCCTCTTTCTTCAGCCCCAATGGAAATGAGAAGCCCTTCACAAAAGCTTTTTTCATCTTCATCAGCATCAATATGAGCAGCCGCGATTGAAGGATTAAAGTTGTGACTCTTGATTTTATGAAGAAGAAATTGTCGCAATTCCTCAATGTCATATAATCCTTCATCAAAGCCCTCGATGACCCATCGTAAGTTGATGCACGTGTTCATCTCAAATTGACGATCTTCATCCTCGGAATCAGATTCAGCATTGGCCTTAAGTCTGTTGGCCTCAGCCTCGAGGATTCTTCCAGCTCGAAGACCGTCATTGTACTTCTCTTCGGCAAATTTTATTTTCTCTTCTTGAAGTCTGATGAGATCGGCGTGATGGGCGTCTTTGCTCTGAACTAACAGCTCTTCGACCTCAGACCGACTTCTCCAAGTAAGTTCATGAGCCTCTTGCTCTTTATGAAGAAGAGATTCACATCGAGCAAGTTGTTCTTCAAGTGTCTTCACACACTGTTCGGAGGTGATCACTTGGCTGGTCAGCTTTAACACATCGGAATCAAGACCAGCCTACTCACTTTTCAAGGTTTCGATTTCACCCTGAGCAATTGTCAGTTGCTCATGTTGTTCGGTAATTTCAGCCTGTAATTCCCTCTCTTTGGCTGCCGCTTCCTCCTTTAAAGATGCAAGAGCCCCATCTCTGAGTTCCAAAGTATGCTTCTTTTCATCGACTTGAGCTGCGTTTAGTCGGAAGTCGTCCTCAGCCATCACCAAACTAACAAGGGCCCGACCAAGACAAGCTTTCGCATATTTGAACTTGTAAACACTCGGAAGAGAGGACACGCCAATCTCGGATCTCGGATCCCATACCATCATCGGGACTCGAGCAGCATCAACAACATGGTTTGGCAGCTCAACGGTACTAGAAATTTCGGGAATATTCACTGATTCAAACGTTGAGAACCATTTCTCAACCGATTCCCGAGGCTGCCAAAAATTTAACGCCCTTTCTTCATCAATGGGCAGAAAGGACCGGTCCACCAGTGGCTCCTTCTTCTTCTTTCGTCGGTCACCGACATCGTGTCTCTTCTTTGTTCGTTCCTTGACGACTGGAATGCTTTCAACACGTCATTTACGTGACCGAGTTAAAGGGACTTCTTGTTCCTCGATAACTACTCGGTCACCTTCCGGTTCTTCTGAAATCTCTACAACAAGAGGGGCTTCGAATGGAGGAACCTCAGTGACTGGTTCAGCCTCAGATAAATCCACGACGGTAGCAGCAGTGGCGGCAACTGGATCAGCCACTACTATTTCCAATGGATTTGGCTGCAAACTTTCCACAGCAGCCACAGACGTCGCACCATCACCGACCTCGGTTTCATTGGGATTCATAATTGGGTTATCCAAAAAAGCCTTCACCAACTTCTTGCGACCCATCCCAGACAAGCGAAGGTCTCTAGTCTTTCCAACTTTGGTTCGAAGGTCTAAGTTCGGACACTTTTGACGAAAAGCTTTGGCGTCGTGAATAGTTTTAAACCCGAGTACACCAAGAAGCGGATAGTAAACTGCAAACAGAGAACCGAGTTACGATAATTTTCAAAAGCAACCGACTTCTCACAAGATTGAAAATTTAATTTGAGTTTACCTGGCTGGAAAGAACCGTCTGAAATCTCAGGACAAAGACCAGTAGCCTTCAACCTTGTGTCCCTTAAAATCAGCTTGAAGCTACGCTGCGTTTTCTTCAATTTGAACAGCTCGGTAATTCTTTCTTTCAAGGTCAAGCTGAGTTTAAGTCCTTTGCTTTTGGCTGCAAACAGTAAAATCGCTGACCTGTTAGTACAAAAATAAGGAAAGTTAGGACAACTCAGTATAAAAATGAAAGGAAAAACTTACAAAATGCGGAATTAATGTTGATGGGTATCGACATCCCATCAATCAAAGGTTTCAAAAAATTTGGAGTCTGCCAGTCTCCTCCAACCCATAACCACTCCTCTTGAAATCCATGGAGAGACTCAGGAATCTCTGTGATCAAATCGCCGATTTTTAATCCTCCTTGGGGCCTCCCCGCACAAGCAGAGCAAATCAAGGGGTCGGCCACTTGTCTGTCGGCACACCGTCTAAATGTAAAGAGACTCCTTATCTCTTCAACAGTTGGCATGTCCCAACCCTTTTCTTTCAATAGAACCATGAGACCGATGATTCTTTTCCATGTATTCGGTGCTATCTGACATAAACCGAATCCCCAATCTCTCAAGTAATCAGAAATTAACGCTGGGAGAGGAAACCGAAGTCCTGATCTTAAAGAGTCCGAAAACACACCCACACAGCCAGGAGGAGGACACGTTATTCTTTCGCCTGGATAAGGAGCGAATAGCTTTACCGAAGAAGGAATGTAAACCTCTCCTCGGAGATTAACAATATCTGCATCTGTCAAGATACTTGGTTCACCTCTATATTCGTCAATTGGTTCGGGCCACCGACGCGGGGGACGTCTCCAATAATCAGGAAGCGACATAGCATTCTCTTCAACCAATTTATCCTCCTCTACAATATCCTTATTGAGATTCAAACTCTTAACCAGAAGGACATCCCACCGATAATACTCGAGAGGCAATTCCAAATCCTCATCGGTAAAAATCTTAACCTCTGAAATTGTACGGCTGCTACTACCTTCAGCTTCAGAAGACATCTTTTTCGAAATCGATAAAAATAAACACAAAGTTTGAACGGCGAGTGCGAAAATAAAAAGGATTAAGACAAAATCTTACCGAAACACTTAAAGCTTTGAGTTGCAAAAGGCACTGAAAGACTGCACAAATTACGCAAGATAGAAATTGAAAGAAGATGGGATACAGAAGTAAGCAAGAGATATGAAGATTCAGGGTACAGAAACGTTTCACAAGTCAAAACCGACTGCAATTTATAGGTTTTGATTTATAACCGTTGGCAAGATCCGGAATCAGAGCATGTAACGGACGTGTCTTGAAACAGTGTAACGTTGCAGTAATCATTAATACACGTGGGCACGCCCAGAAATGCCATGTCGTTAAAGATTTATATCCGTTGGACCCATTAAATACGGACGCGTCTTTTAAGAACTGCCACGTCATGCCAAGTATCAAACAAGTTATGGCAAACAGAATCTCAAGTATTCTCAAGTCGGTCATCAAAGACAAACCAAGTCGGAATAACACGGAACAAACAACGACATCAGCAGTCATTCTAAAAGCTCAAATACCTACAAATGTCGGGGGCCTCTCTGTTGATAACCGACTTGGTTTTGTAGAATTAAAGTCGGTGATTAATCATTTCGCTGAAATAATAAACCTCCAGAAAGAGAGCTTGAGTCAAGTCGGTATTTTCTAAATTGATTACCGACTTCCGGGATTGTCTTCTGGGATTGTCAAAAGGGAAAAACCGACTACTGAGAAAATACAAGCGACCGACTTCGCCAATACCGTGGTTAGTCGTACCAAATCTTATCTATTCAAACCGACTGTTAAAAAGTTTGAATATCCAAGTAAAAGACAGAGCTGTAAGCATGTGATTGGATCATCAAAGTAACAAAGCAATCATTGGTGTTTCCCAATTCCAAGACACACCACTTCAATGAAGCTGCTCAACATTAAATACGTTCTTATCCATCTTTAGCCAAAAGACAAAAACAACCGTACTATAAATAGCAGAATTTATGATAATACGAGGATCTTTTTCTTTTTTCCTGCACATTGTACATGGACTTAAAATGATCTCGGTTAAGAACGAAAAAACCGACTTCCTGTACTATTGTGATATTATTATTAAATCAAAACTTTATATCCAACTTTGTTAAAACACACTCTGCTGTTAATTTCTTCGTTGTTAATTCCATTCAACAACAAAAACAATAAACCATAATCACGTTCTCGACAATAATCAAAGCAATAAAACTCATACCTTGGGCTGGCGCGGTGAGACGAAAGCGAGTGGTCAAATGGTCATTAAACACATTAACACTAGAGATAGTCTACAGAAACGCAGACTAGCTCTGATACCAAACTGTAACGCCCCGTTTTATTTTAAGGAATTTACCGAATTTCTTTAATAAAAATCAGAGTTTTTTTTTTTTTAATCATTTCAAAATTTCAAACTCAACGGGCGCTACTTAGCTATTGACAACATTTAAACAATTATGACACATAGACAAATCCTACACACGTATAAGCCAATATTTATTATATTGATCCAATCTATTCAAGTTTCAACATCATCCAAAACGTTTAACATAAACCATAGTTTCAACGGGAACATAAATAATCCAAATTCAACGGAAGCATTAATACTCTCAAAACGAAAACAAGTAGTTATTCATAAATACAATCAAGCGGAAGCAACAGACACATCCATTTATGACCACAATCTCGCTCGTCCTTACGCCACCGCCTTCAGCTCGTCTCAACCTAAAGCAAAGGAAGAGAAGACACAACAAAGAAAAATAATGGGGGTGAGCAACCAACTAGCTCACCATTATCGCATAGTTATCCCGTATAAATATTTTAAAAACAGTATCACAGTAAACAGTATCAGTATCCGTATGCATAGAATCATAGCCTAAACCCCCTACCCGGCCCTATCGCAAACCTCCTATGTACATACAACAACCTTCCGACCAAACATCAGCAATGCCGTAACTGGAAAATTTCCCCCACCCCAACTACTCACGGATCATGGGAGTCCACCCCGAACTACTCACGGATCATGGATGTTTTCCAGGAGACAGTGGAGATGTTTTTCTCCCCCCGAAACACACACGGATCAGGGCGTCTCCTCCCGGATACAACGGGCAGGTGACCTCTCACTGTTATGCATTCGTCAAAGGCACTATCGCTCGGGACACTTAGACTAGAGTTCTCATGCATACAATAATTTTCAAAAGAAAACATTACACGAAATAATGAGTGCGATAAATATGGAATACATCATAAATGTACCCACCTGATAGCAGCTACAGTTCAAATCACAAATCTCGAGAGGAGGCGAGGTTCAACACCTCTCGACACCTTCATTAAGTCCAGATACTAAAGTCAACACTTTAATCTAGACCTATATAGCAATTTCACAAGTTGACTTAGCCGAACTCGGTTCGACCAAGTGGTTCGTGAAGTT
>BKCP01005639.1:158332-176533 GCA_008636005.1 Striga asiatica
AGTGCGATAAATATGGAATACATCATAAATGTACCCACCTGATAGCAGCTACAGTTCAAATCACAAATCTCGAGAGGAGGCGAGGTTCAACACCTCTCGACACCTTCATTAAGTCCAGATACTAAAGTCAACACTTTAATCTAGACCTATATAGCAATTTCACAAGTTGACTTAGCCGAACTCGGTTCGACCAAGTGGTTCGTGAAGTTTTGTGGATATGGGAACACTAGGACTTAGACTCGATCAAACCACATATTCGAGTTCACACAAAAGCAAGTGAAAGACAACAAACGAGCCACAAGCAAAACACACGGCACATTTGGTCATCAACACTTAACACATTTCAACATAGAAAAACAATTTCTCAAATTCACACTTGAATTAGAAGGCATATCAAATCAATGATTTAGGTTCTGAAACTTTAACATAAATTTCACATCCCAGTTCTAAGTAAGATCACCAAATTTCAGCTTCAAACTCCTTATGCATAATTTTATAAAATTCAAACAAGTTTTTCAGCAAAAACGAGTAAAAGCACATGATAATGGATGATTCAGGCTATGAAATTTTTATCTAAAATACTACAACATACAAACAACATCACATAAATTTGCCAACCTTCAACACTCAGAATAACAATTTTATGAAATTAAAACCACAATCAGCCAAATATCACAATTATATCAGAACTGATAACAACTTAACCCCAAAAATTCTAAAATTTTTACAGCATGCTAAACATCAAATAGTCAGCATCTCCACCAATTTTCAGAATGTTTCAACTTCAGAACAATTTATCATAATTAAAATAAATTCGGGCAGAATCACTAAATAATTTGTTAACCCTATCAAACCTAGTTCAAAAATTCGAAGAATTTTACACAACATATAATCAAGCCTGAAACATAACATATTCGAAAATTGGCCAGAAAAGAACATTACACAATTAATTATGCATTTTACAAGAAACTAAACAGAAAACAATTTAATTTTTAAAAATAGCTAAACACCTTTAAAAATCACGAAAATTTTACAGCAGCTACATATTCATCAAAAACAGCTGCTCCTAAAGTTTCAAGGCAATCGAACTAGTATTCAATTTATAATGAATTTCACATTCAAAACAGCCATTTAAACTTTCGAAAGATCATAACTATCAATTTACAAGCCCAATCGACACAAGGTCAGCGCCATCGTGTTCGAAATAATCCTAAGTTCATAAATCCACAGCAACTCATCACTTATTTTCAGTTCTCGCTCGATTCATACGAATCGACGAGTTTCACATAAAATCACGAATATATTTTCATAACAACGATCTAAACACGCATATAATAATTCAACGAACACGTACAACACATCCAAGCACAACATAAACCATGTAACAATAAATGAGGGGTCGAGACTCGATACCGTTCTCGGAAATTGGGCGAGAAGGGTTCGAACGGGCTCGACGATAAAACATAACAACAAGCTGCGACAAGCTCGACGGCTCACGCTCGGCTCGCGGAGGAGCTGTGATGGAGATGGCAGCTCGATGAGGCACTGAACCGAGCCTGCTTGTAGGAGCAGCGGCGCACAGGGACGATGACTCGCCGGAGTTGCTGCCGCGTAGGGGCGGCTCGCTGGGTGGTCTCACCGGCGGGTCGTGAATGAAAGATGGCGGCCTTGGTTGGTTCACGGCGACGTGGGATGCACGACGGGGTGGAGCAGCGGCGGCTGGAACTTCGCTGAAGCAGGTTCACGGCGGGAAGTTGCGCGTGGATAGGGGCTCACCGGAATCTGATCGCTGGTTGCTGGTCGTGGACGGCAAACGAGTCGCTGCAGAGGGTTGCACGGAGGAGAAACTCTCGTCGTCGGGGACCCTCGCTGGGGTGCTCGAACTCGCCGGAATTTCTCGAACAAAGGTCGCTCGAGGTTGGTCGCGCCAGTTGCTGGCCGCGTGCTAATGGCTCACGAACAGTATGGTGGTCGGAGGGGATGATGGAAGGACTACAAGGGTGGTGATGCGATGACGATGAGATGAAATTGGATTTGAGAGAACAGAAAACTCACGCGAGATCGAAACATGATCGATGCAAGAGAGAAAGAGAGAGATTGAGGCTGCGCGGATGAAATCCCATAGGGAAGGCGATAGATACAAGATTTTATATGCAACAAGTTTAGGTTTGACTTTCTTTAATCACAAGAAAATCCCACACGCACACACATCATGCGTAAAAATAAAGAGGGAGAAAAATCTGTCGGGCCGGGCCCAACTCGGGTCGCGGGCTATTGTGGGCCGGGGCACCGGTTCAATACATACGGTTCTCTCGGGCTCAAAGTCTCGATTTATTTTGCCAAAAAAAAAATGACTCGATTTGCGCGAATATTCTCGGGCTCAGTATAAAATCAAACACACGATAAAATAAGCCGAATAATAAATATATTTTACATATATATTAATACATATTTACACATCATAAATAATAAATATAAATCATTTAGACATTTAGACAATTAGCACTTAATCACAATTAGGCAAATAATATTAAGACATTCAATATTAATAATAATAACATCACAATAATAATAATAATAATAATAATAATAATAATAATAATAATAATAATAATAATAATAATTACTTCAAATAAATCACAAATAAATGGGGCATTACAGATATAGCCACATAAGGATAACCCCCGGTCCAGAGGCTCCCTACTCGACCTATGACCCACTCGAACAACTCACATGTCGACGCGACTCTGTCGACATGCTCAAATCGACTTCCCTAAAGTCGATTCTACCAAGAGCAACCGTGAAGAGGCAGAAATTGGTCTAGTCGACTCTCGCAAGTTGACTTTAGTCTATCGACTTTCACTAGTCGACATCAATGGAAGAAGGACAGCAGGAGCATAACGCCTGGGCATCCCAGTATCCTTAGTCGACTTCCATTAGTCGACTCCACTATGACGACTCTCTGAAGATGACTTCACCACAGAGTTAAACCAAGCGTAGCCTCCGAAATCGCACATATTCATAAGTCGACCTCTTAACTCTCGAGGTCGACTCTGTACATCTCGAGGATCAAAGCAGTGAAGGCGATTCACTACACTTACAACATATCCGAAGCTCTACACATTACAAAGGATAAGAAGGAATCTTGTGATGACTCAGCAACGAGGGGAGACGAATCGCCCAGGGCATTTTGGACTTTATAGGTCCACCGACTTGGGCATTTTGGGCACTTCAAGTAAGTATCCACTCCTACATAAAGGAGGTGAGGTAACCCCAAACCCTAACTCTGATTCATTCACTACTCTCCCCCATAGCTGCTGCGCAGCCTCTCCTCATCTTTCTGATACTGACTTGAGCATCGGAGGCTCTACTCCGGAAACACCTCCGGCGTTGAGTTTTTGCAGGTGTTCTCGAGGTCTAATGATGGTTCGGAGGCGATTCAAACAGATCTGAGCTCTTTACCACCGGTTCTCTTCAGATCTGGAAGTAGACCCATCATATTGGCGCCGTCTGTGGGGAGTTCTTGAAGGAAGTAAGAGCTTCACACCCAACTCCGATCTGTTTGCTGATGGCGGAAAAGGAAGGTTTGCAGAGGAACCTGAACGAGGAGTTCAGAGGGACATGGATGGACAAGAGGCCACCAACACTTCCCACCACCAAACACCCAGGGATGCAAATGATGGGGATGCCGCCATTCGGAGGGCCTCTACAACCAGGACTGACGTTGGGCGGAGAAACTCCCGTCACCCCAACCGGAGTGAAGCTGCAAGTGTTGACCCAGGCAGGAACAAGTCAAAACCCTAACCCAGATAGAGAGGAGGAGCCAACGGAGATGTCTCGACGCGAGGGAAAGCAGATACAAGAGATACCGGAGCAGACACAACCCCGCATCGAGGAGCAGACCTTGACTGTGACGAGGAATGAAATGCAAAAGATGATTGCTGAAGCCGTGGCTGCCCAGATGAAGCAGAGGGCGCAGATCGAGCATCAGCCCCATGTCGAGTACCCGCCTCGAGTCGAGTAGCAGCCGCGTGGCGAGCAACAAGCCCAGTCAAACGTACAACAGAACAGAAGGGTGGACGAGGAAGAATCCTCCATTCGAACTATTTATCCACAAGTGAGGGACGAGACTGTAACGCCCCGTTTTATTTTAAAGAATTTATCGAATTTATTTAATAAAAATCAGAATTTTTTTTTTTTTGTAAAATCCAAGTTAAAACCTTTTTCGAGAAACGGGCGCTACTTACTAACATCAACCAACAACACACATCCAACAATACAAGGGAACTACACATGCACGAGCTAACAATAAAACAAATACCAAAACATAAGTCTCAAACCATTTTAAAAGGGTCTAGCATTATTCAAAGTTCAACCAAATCCTACACATACATAAGTCAACAGTTATAAAAATAAACCAGCTTATTCAAGTCTCAACATTATACAAAAAGTTTAACATAAATCAATGGTTCATCCAACACAAACATGATTTCAAGCTGAGGCATAAATAATCCAAAATAAAAGCAAGTAGTTCATCATATAATAAAAATAGGCGGAAGCTAAGACACATCAGTTAATGACCACCATCTCGCTCGTCCTACGCCACCGCCTCCAGCTCGTCTCAACCTAATACAAAGGAAGAGAGAAGACAACAAGAAAATAATGGGGGTGAGCATAACCAACAAGCTCACCATTATCGCACAGTATATCTCGCATAACATTTTTAAACCATCATAACCATAGTATTCAGTATGCATAGAATCCAACAGTCTAACTCCCTACTTGGCCCTATCGCAAACCTCCTATGTACATACAACAACCTTCCGACCAAACATCGGCAAGGCCGTAACTGGAAAATTTCCCCCACCCCGAACCACTCACGGATCATGGGAGTCCACACCGAACTACTCATGGATCGTGGATGTTTTCCAGGAGACAGTGGAGATGTTTTTCCCCCCCGAAACTCACACGGATCAGGGCGTCGCCTCCCGGATACAACGGGCAGGTGACCTCACACTGTTATGCATTCGTCAAAGGCACTACCAATAGGAATACTTAGACTAGGGTTCTCACGCATACATTCATTTTTCAAAAGAAGAATTATACGAAATAAATAGTGCGATAAATATGGAATACATCATAAATGTACCCACCTGATAGCAGCAACAGTTCAACGGATCACAAATCTTGAAACGAGGCGAAGTCAACACCTCTAGACACCTACATGATGTCAAGATCCTACAATCAGATTCTATCTCGACTTAAACCGGAAATCACAAGACAGACCTAGTCGAACTCGTTTCGACTAAGTAGTTCGTGAAGTCCTGTGGATGTTGGAACACTAAGACTCGGCTCTAAACTCGACCAAACCACATAAGAGAGTTCACATAAATCCATCCAAGGATTGACTAAGTCAAATTCACATCAAAACTAAAATCAAGTCGATTCCCAAATTTTCATATAACAGTTGTGTTTGGAAATAAAAATCATTTAATCGCATGAAAATAGAAGGTCAAGTTACCCTACAATTTAAGCTCTGAAAATTTATACAAAATTTTAACTCCCAGAAACATGTAAAATCACAAAGTTTCAGCTTTAAACTCAAAATACCCTATTTTATAA
Source organism: Striga asiatica (assembly GCA_008636005.1). Lineage (NCBI taxonomy): Eukaryota > Viridiplantae > Streptophyta > Magnoliopsida > Lamiales > Orobanchaceae > Striga > Striga asiatica. The sequence continues at coordinate 163,955 of BKCP01005639.1, forward strand.
AATTCGAACAGAAATTCAGCAAAAAGAGCACATTAATTCATACTCAGATCTAATGAATGAAACCGACCCTGAAAATTTTACATAGCAACATACAGTATGCCAAAGTCCACTTATAAAAATTTCAGCCTTAAATGATAACTGCTGCTATTTTTAAAAATTCAAACGAGCAACAGCAGTTTATCAAATTTAAATCCAAACTGAAACCAAACGGACTCTACAAATTCCCATATTTTGCAAACATGATAAAACACCTAAAATATGACTCTCAGTAAAATTTCAGAATTTTCCATGCAGTAACCGATTTTTAAAAATTCAAACAACATTTCTGCAGATTCAAAAAATAAAATATTACCCATATCAAATCAACTCCAAAAATTCTAAACATTTAACACAACACATATAAGTCACAGAGGCATGACATATTAAAATTTCAGCTCCTTTCAGTCAAGCATAAATTTATTATGCATTTAACAATATTCTGGAAAGAACACAATTTAATTATTAAAAATAGCTATATGTCTCCAAAAATTATGAAAATATTACACAAGGCAGAAAATGAACAGATAACACATCCCTCAAAATTTCACATCGTTTTGAGCAGCGAGCTATTTTTAAAAATTCGAACATCAAAACAGCGATTAACAAGCTCGACAACTTGACAATTAAATCACAACACACAATTTATCGTCCGAGGCCTTTTCATAAGACCAAGGACTCGACATTGTTCCATTATCCACCGACTTACACGACTTTCGAGGTCTCGTTCGATTTTCGAGAAAATCGAAGAGATCCCGAACATACGAACACAACAATTCATATAATCGCACATATTCACATAATAAATTCACATAATAAATTCACATCATATATAACACGAGCACTTCACGAACATGAACAATTCAACGAAACATATATGAGTTAAACGAGACGGAAAAACGACGAGGTACCGTTCTCGGGAATCGAGCGAGAATGGTTCCGAACGGGCTCGACGGTAAACTCGTCTCGCCGGAAAAAGGAAGGCTCGATGCACGGGGAAGAGGAAGAAGTCGCTGCTGCTGGTTCACGGGCTCGTCGGGATGGTCACCGGACGTCGCTGCTCGAGTTGGAAGAAACTCGCCGGAAAAAAAAACTTCGTAGAGAAGCAGGTCACCGGGAAAAGCTTCGTCGCGAGAAAGGGCCGCTACAGAAGTTGTGCGCTGGAAGAAGGGCCACCGGAGTTCACTTGATCGCGGACAGAGGTTCACGGCGTGGGGCGGCTAGCGGCGACGTCTTGCTGCTCGCGACGTGATTAGGGTCGCCGGAGGGTTGCAGACGGAGGAAGGAGGCGGAAGAGCTGCTGCGATGGTGACGAGCGACGGAATTTCTGCGTGAGGGAGATGAGAGGAGCGAGCAAAAAGGGGGGTGATGGTCGGAGAGATAAAGCGAGGAGGGTGATGGGCTGAGAGATCAATTTGCAGAGAGAGAGAGATGACGGGGTCGGGAGATCAGATTAAGAAAATCACAAAGCTGCGTGATGGTTTAGAGAGGGAGAAATAGATACAACACATAAATATACATAGGCTAATGCTAGGTTTTTTTTTCCTGATTTCCAAGCAAAATAATCACGCTCACGATTTGGAGAGAACCGGATTTGGGCCGGACTTTGGCTCGCGGCCCGGTCGATTGGGCTGGTTCGCGACAACGAATTCGGCTCACGGGCCGGTTCGCAAAATAAATAAATCGGTTCACGGGCCGGTTCGCAAAAATAAATCGGCTCACAGGCTCGATTTCGGTTCAAACGAATATTCTCGGGCTCGATAAAATCGCACGTTAAATAAACAAAACTCTAGACAATATAAATTAAATACGTACATTGATTTTAAAATACTAATATTATTAATCAAAATATACATTTGGCAATTAGACATTCAAATTGGCAAGCAATAATTAATATATTACAATAATAATAATAATAATAATAATAATAATAATAATAATAATAATAATAATAATTCAAATAAACCACAAATAAATGGGGCATTACAGTCTACCCTCCTTAAACGATTTCCGTCCCCAGAAATCTAAGAAAATCATCCCAACCGGACAACTGACATAAGAGAGAAGCTCAAACCACTAAACTCGGATACCCCGTCCGAATCTTCCCACTCTACCAAATCACACCGCACTAGCCATGGTTACCCTGCCGGACTTTGACGAGTACCTCTTCCGGACTCTCCCTCTGGATTCGTCAATCCAGTAGGTCACCGGTACCTCATCAAAGGTAAGGTTCTGCCCACATGCAGCTCGTCAAAGATCGCCTCGTGCCTAGAGTCGCGCATCTGTCCCCTCTCCACGAGGCACTGAACAGGTCGTGCACTCTTGCAAGCTCCGGTAATGGGGGTCAACCGTCAGGCTAAGACGCCGACTCGGTCGAGAATCACGAAAGGACCAACAAATGTGGTTGATACTTTCTCTCTTACTAGAACTCGAGGCGTACAACGCCTCTTTCCGTACTCAGAATCTCGTATGGTACCATCAAGATCGTCACTCATAGCCATTGCTATAAGCGCATTTTCTTATGGTAAGAAATTCCACACGACACACCCATCGAGTACACCAGACTCAAAACCAGTCTCTCAGGGTCTCGACAGCATGTCCTAAACGCATAACTATCTGGATTTCTGCGCGGTGCCAAGTTCAGTCTCGTGCCCGGGTCACGTTGACAACTTGCCCACGATCCCAACGTGATCCGTGCGTCCGTATCAAACGGGCCGCCACGGGATCTCATAAAAAGGCTAACAAGCAACAATAACACCAGAACTCAACACTGATACCTACAGAAGCCACGGTTCTGCTCGATATCGGTGACAAAGCCTCATTCCTTGCCCACACGAGTAATAGCTCGTATGCGGTTTAGGAAGTATCGACTAGACATTCGAAAACAACCATTATCGCAGAAAATGGCTCTCAAATAGGGATGCTCGACGATCCCATTATAACGATCTAAAAGACAAGGCCAGTCCAGGGTTAAATGCACTGTCACCCGAGAGATGTCATACACACTGGCGCTGCATAAGCGGGGCGCTGGGACGTGTGCCTACATCTGTTCGGAGAACAGCTGCAAGGTCAAGGTTTCGGCCACACACTAGCTTGGGGAGCTCCTGCGTTCGGTGATGGTGGCTGCAGCTCGCGTGCGAGTCAACGATCGGCCCTGCAGTGCCTCACGTCTCTCAGCACGGGCTCGCGTGCTCGACCACCACTTCGCGTGACTACACCCAGTCAACGTCGGCGTTCGGTTCGGGGTACAATAAGGATTACTCTAATTCAAGGCTCGCACTATCAGAGGTAACCCGAAAGGAAAAAGGTTTTCACAAAACCAAGAGACATTAGGGTTCAACAAGGACATTATCCCCCAGCATTTAGGTATTAACAATCTCGAAAGGTTCAGGGTTTCAAAACATCACATCTAAAGAAAAGAAACATCGGCATCCTCAGCTAGAAATCATCCCCAACTCAGCGGTCATTGCCGAACAATGCAGTTGATTAGCTCACATGACTCTTCCGACTAAAAGTGTCGGCCGTCACGTTAGCTCTATCCCCGGTAGCTAATCGTGCCGGTAGTCCTATACGAGCTCAATTTCTACACTGCTACGATTTTCACGTTTCTGGATCTCATCACGAAGCCTTCTTGGTTGATTCGTCTCGATCGCGTCTCGAATATGGATCATCAACGATAAAAATAAAGCACGACTAATCGATCCGGGTATGAATGAAGTACCCAGACTGAAATGGCATCACCAAAATCGAAAGGAACGATATAAGACAAGCGGAAAAACGAAACTGCTCGTCTTAATCAATATATCAGGTTGCAAATCTTGAAATGAAACTCCAAATGACAAAAACAAGAGTTTTCAGAGGATTGCCAAAGAATCAAATAAAATACAAAGGTTCACTCTCGAAACTCCGAAGGGAAAAAGAATGAGAGTTTTTCAAAGATTTACGATAATCACAATTCAAAAACGAAGACGGTTCTGCACCTCACGATGTGGTTACATCAGGCTCGACTACCCTCCTTAAAAGATTCTCCTATAACAAAAAAATCCCTAGAAAGGTGTCGAGGCTCCTCCCGATCAGGTATGCGGCGATTCTCACGTACGCCACTTCGGTTCAAAGTTAAAATAGAACACGAAAGAAAATTGATCGCCGTCTATCTCGAAGCTAAGGTACTCTCAAGTCGACCTTCGCATCGACTTAGCGACGTTACTACACACGGTTCGATATCAAATAAGGATCAATGGAAACTGAAATTCGATGCTCAACTCCATCCCAATATTCTCCGCAAGGAAAAGAAAATCAAGCGAATTGTCACGGAACGAAAATCAAATAATAAGAATTGGTCACGAAATACAATTCAAACTTGACTACTAAGCGAAAAGTAGCAATCAAGGATAAAGGAATAGCACTCGGGTAGCAAAGGAGTGAACGGTAGGTTAAAGGGTTGAAAACGGATCAAACTCGCACGTTAATATTTGTTGCAAATTTCTAGAAAACTGAATTGCACGAAGTCTGTATTTTAATGCATCTCTTTGAACAAAAAAATGCTATATGAATGAAACTTGTGACATTTAAATCATAAGAGGCAAAACTACAATTCATGTGAAGACACCGGAAGCAAATAAGGCCATTTAGCAGGTGATAAATCAACAAACATTAAAAATTTATTTACAGACCAAAACTGGGGTAATGCACCTAGCCAGACTTCAGTAATTTCTCTCTAACTGAAGCTACAGGCATGATTTTAATGAAGTTTAAAAACCAAATGATATATAACTCAAACGTCTACAACTTTGCTGAAGGTCACTTTGGCAAATAAACACATTTTCAATGAGTTTAAACACAAAACATGTGGTTCAGAAAATCTGTCAAAAATTAACATGTGTTATGGACAGCACCTCAGTGTTTACAACCTAGACTGAGCTACAGACCTTCAAATGACATGGTTCAAGTCTCAAATTAAACCTTAAGCATGCCTCTATAACTTTCCTTTAGAACACACGAGCATAAAAGGTCATTTATATAGTGTAAAATCAGTTAACATTCAATATCAGATTTCTGTCAAAACACAAAACTCTATCTCATGCATGTCTATCTTCCTAAGAACACGACTCGAGCTACAAAACACATATTAACATGAAATTTATCTCATTTGAAATATAAGAAACATACCTATAACTTCCATGAAGAGCATAAATTCATACGAGCACGTTATGACATGATAAATAGGTCATACATTAATTACACACATGCTGCTGGGTAACAGAAAAACTGGACGCGCAGTATTCTCGTAAAAATCATAACTTATTCGATATAACTCGGAATCGAGAAATTTCAAAGCCCAGATACAGACAACCGAGGATACTACATTTCTTAAGAAGATAGCAACTTCAAAGAGCCACCCTCTGATGGCTTAAACTGAGGCACAACAGAAACAGCGAACATGCAAATTAACAAGAAATAACAATGAACATATATAATGAATGTTCTAAGCTCGACCACGATTAATATGACTTCCAGACAGAAATAAACGAGCACAACATGTTTATCACAACAACTACACGATACTCGATTTATAGAAGACGAGAGTTATCAATATCCTCGAAGAAATTGCGAGACACACCAACGAGAAAGAACGAATAATAACGAACAAGGGAAATCAGCCATCAAACTGATTTCCACGAATCTACAAGCACAAGTGGTCAGATCATCGATATGAAACTGACACTTAGACTCCACTCCCGGTTCCCATTGACCGGGTTCTACACGCGTCTAAATAGTTCTAGCCACAATAGTCACAGACTTCCGAATAATCCACACACCCGGGACTTCTTCGTTTGTCTGTTCCGTTTACTTAAGCCTTCTCTTTCGTGATAGCTTACGAATGATTCTCACTCGATGGTACTAAACAGAAACTCACAACGAGAGCACTGCTATAGACCGAACTTAACTCGATAACACCAAATCAAAACTCACAACCAAAAATCTCTAAAGTCGGCACTTAACTCTATACCACTGGAGTTCAAGTCCGTATAAACGGAGGGTAAATTCCTAAGCCCCAATAAAAAGAACAAACCATAATCACGTTATTCACAATAATCAAAACAAATAAACTCGTACCTTGAGCTGGCGCGGCGAGACGACAGCGAGTGGTCAAATGGTCCTTACACACTTAATCACATATGAACCAGTCTACAGAAAAGCAAGACTGGCTCTGATACCAAACTGTAACGCCCCGTTTTATTTTAAATAATTTATCGAATTTATTTAATAAAAATCAGAATTTTTTTTTTTTGTAAAATCCAAGTTAAAACCTTTTTCGAGAAACGGGCGCTACTTACTAACATCAACCAACAACACACATCCAACAATACAAGGGAACTACACATGCATGAGCTAACAATAAAACAAATACCAAAACATAAGTCTCAAACCATTTTAAAAGGGTCTAGCATTATTCAAAGTTCAACCAAATCCTACACATACATAAGTCAAACAGTTATAAAAATAAACCAGCTTATTCAAGTCTCAACATTATACAAAAAGTTTAACATAAATCCATGGTTCATCCAACACAAATATGATTTCAAGCTGAGGCATAAATAATCCAAAATAAAAGCAAGTAGTTCATCATATAATAAAAATAGGCGGAAGCTAAGACACATCAGTTAATGACCACCATCTCGCTCGTCCTACGCCACCGCCTCCAGCTCGTCTCAACCTAATACAAAGGAAGAGAGAAGACAACAAGAAAATAATGGGGGTGAGCATAACTAACAAGCTCACCATTATCACACAGTATATCTAGCATAACATTTTTAAACCATCATAACCATAGTATTCAGTATGCATAGAATCCAACAGTCTAACTCCCTACTTAGCCCTATCGCAAACCTCCTATGTACATACAACAACCTTCCGACCAAACATCGGCAAGGCCGTAACTGGAAAATTTCTCCCACCCCGAACCACTCACGGATCATGGGAGTCCACACCGAACTACTCACGGATCATGGATGTTTTCTAGGAGACAGTGGAGATGTTTCCCCCCCCCGAAACTCACACGGATCAGGGCGTCGCCTCCCGGATACAACGGGCAGGTGACCTCACACTGTTATGCATTCGTCAAAGGCACTACCAATAGGAATACTTAGACTAGGGTTCTCACGCATACATTCATTTTTCAAAAGAAGAATTATACGAAATAAATAGTGCGATAAATATGGAATACATCATAAATGTACCCACCTGATAGCAGCAACAGTTCAACGGATCACAAATCTTGAAACGAGGCGAAGTCAACACCTCTAGACACCTACATGATGTCAAGATCCTACAATCAGATTCTATCTCGACTTAAACCGGAAATCACAAGACAGACCTAGTCGAACTCGTTTCGACTAAGTAGTTCGTGAAGTCCTGTGGATGTTGGAACACTAAGACTCGGCTCTAAACTCGACCAAACCACATAAGGGAGTTCACATAAATCCATCCAAGGATTAACTAAGTCAAACTCACATCAAAACTAAAATCAAGTCGATTCCCAAATTTTCATATAACAGTTGTGTTTGGAAATAAAAATCATTTAATCGCATGAAAATAGAAGGTCAAGTTACCCTACAAATTAAGCTCTGAAAATTTATACAAAATTTTAACTCCCAGAAACATGTAAAATCACAAAGTTTCAGCTTTAAACTCAAAATACCCTATTTTATAAAATTCGAACAGTAATTCAGCAAAAAGGGCACATTAATTCATACTCAGATCTAATGAATGAAACTGAACCTGAAAATTTTACATAGCAACATACAGTATGCCAAAGTCCACTTATAAAAATTTCAGCCTTAAATGATAACTGCTGCTATTTTTAAAAATTCAAACGAGCAACAGCAGTTTATCGAATTTAAATCCAAACTGAAACCAAACGGACTCTAAAAATTCCCATATTTTACAAACATGATAAAACACCTAAAATATGACTCTCAGTAAAATTTCAGAATTTTCCATGCAGTAACCGATTTTTAAAAATTCAAACAACAATTCTGCAGATTCAATAAATAAAATATTACCCATATCAAATCAACTCCAAAAATTCTAAAAATTTAACACAACACATATAAGTCACAGAGGCATGACATATTCAAATTTCAGCTCCTTTCAGTCAAGCATGAATTTATTATGCATTTAACAATATTCTGGACAGAACACAATTTAATTATTAAAAATAGCTACAGGTCTCCAAAAATTATGAAAATATTACACAAGGCAGGAAATGAACAGATAACACATCCCTCAAAATTTCACATCGTTTCGAGCAGCGAGCTATTTTTAAAAATTCGAACATCAAAACAGCGATTAACAAGCTCGACAACTTGACAATTAAATCACAACACACAATTTATCGTCCGAGGCCTTTTCATAAGACCAAGGACTCGACATTGTTCCATTATCCACCGACTTACACGACTTTCGAGGTCTCGTTCGATTTTCGAGAAAATCGAAGAGATCCCGAACATACGAACACAACAATTCATATAATCGCACATATTCACATAATAAATTCACATAATAAATTCACATCATATATAACACGAGCACTTCACGAACATGAACAATTCAACGAAACATATATGAATTAAACGAGACGGAAAAACGACGAGGTACCGTTCTCGGGAATCGAGCGAGAATGGTTCCGAACGGGCTCGACGGTAAACTCGTCTCGCCGGAAAAAGGAAGGCTCGATGCACGGGGAAGAGGAAGAAGTCGCTGCTGCTGGTTCACGGGCTCGTCGGGATGGTCACCGGACGTCGCTGCTCGAGTTGGAAGAAACTCGCCGGAAAAAAAAACTTCGTAGAGAAGCAGGTCACCGGGAAAAGCTTCGTCGCGAGAAAGGGCCGCTACAGAAGTTGTGCGCTGGAAGAAGGGCCACCGGAGTTCACTTGATCGCGGACAGAGGTTCACGGCGTGGGGCGGCTAGCGGCGACGTCTTGCTGCTCGCGACGTGATTAGGGTCGCCGGAGGGTTGCAGACGGAGGAAGGAGGCGGAAGAGCTGCTGCGATGGTGACGAGCGACGGAATTTCTGCGTGAGGGAGATGAGAGGAGCGAGGAAAAAGGGGGGTGATGGTCGGAGAGATAAAGCGAGGAGGGTGATGGGCTGAGAGATCAATTTGCAGAGAGAGAGAGATGACGGGGTCGGGAGATCAGATTAAGAAAATCACAAAGCTGCGTGATGGTTTAGAGAGGGAGAAATAGATACAACACATAAATATACATAGGCTATGCTAGGTTTTTTTTGTTTTTATTTCCTGATTTCCAAGCAAAATAATCACGCTCACGATTTGGAGAGAACCGGATTTGGGCCGGACTTTGGCTCGCGGCCCGGTCGATTGGGCTGGTTCGCGACAACGAATTCGGCTCACGGGCCGGTTCGCAAAATAAATAAATCGGTTCACGGGCCGGTTCGCAAAAATAAATCGGCTCACGGGCTCGATTTCGGTTCAAACGAATTTTCTCGGGCTCGATAAAATCGCACGTTAAATAAACAAAACTCTAGACAATATAAATTAAATACGTACATTGATTTTAAAATACTCATATTATTAATCAAAATATACATTTGGCAATTAGACATTCAAATTGGCAAGCAATAATTAATATATTACAATAATAATAATAATAATAATAATAATAATAATAATAATAATAATAATAATTCAAATAAACCACAAATAAATGGGGCATTACAGAGACGTTAGAACAACTACTGGCACAGGTTCGTGACTTGCAAGCTCGAGTCGGTGGGAAGAAGAGCAGAGGAGCAAAAGAACACCCATTCTCGCAGCAGATCCTAAGAGCCAACTTACCCAAAGGCTTTAGGGAGTTGAACATATGGTATGAGGGTACCACAGACCCGTCTCGACATCTGAGAAGCTTTGAGAACATGGCGGTGCTCCACCGCTACAGCGACCCAGTGCAATGTCGCGCCTTCTTGATGACTCTGACAGGGTCGGCCCAGGACTGGTTTCATCAACTTCCAGCGGGATCGATTAGGGGCTTTGATGGATTTAGCTCGAGTTTTCTTAACCAATTTGCAAGTGTAAGGGTGCAAGAGAAATCCTATCTCTCGCTGATAAGCATGCAACAAAAGAAGGGTGAGTCACTACGAGAGTATGTGGCGAGGTTTACAAAGGCGTGTGTCGAGTGCCCAACAGCGACAGAGAAAATCAAATCAGGAGGACTGACGAGAGGACTACTACCAGGGTTATGTAAGAACTCTTTGGCCAAGCGACCTGGTAGGAGTTTCGATGACGTGTTGGGAAGATGTGCCAAATATATGAATGTCGAGGAGGCCGAAGCCGATTATTTGCAAAATGTGAAAATATCCCAAACTGACAGTCGAGACGACAAGAAGGAGAAGAAAATTCAGTCGATAAGAGAAAGAGGAGGATCACCGCGAGCTGACAGGGGTGAAGGACGATACAAAGGATGGAGGCCGATTCAATACACACCCCTGTCGGTTCCTCATGCGAGAATACTGGAAGTCATGGAAAGAGAGATCCGCGACGATGTGGTGAGATGGCCACGAACCAGGAAAGATGGACCAGTAAAGCCCAAAAGCAACTTATACTGTCGATTCCACAAAGATTACGGGCATGACACTGATGATTGCAGACACCTTAAAGACGAAATCGAGAGGTTGATAAAGGCAGGACACTTGAAGGAGTTCAGATACAAAGACCGTGAGAGGTCGAGCAGGAGGAGAGAGAGAAGCAAGAGCCCTCGCAAGAGGGCAAGATCACCAGAAAAGGAGGAGCTCCCACCGAGAAGGGGAGTAATTAATATGATTTTTGGAGGGTCAACAGACGGGGACTCGAACCGAGCAAGGAAAGCTTATGCTCGGGGTCGATATGCAAAGGTCGAAGTGCAGCAAGTCAATAAATGTGGACCAGTAATGAACTTTGGACCTGCGGACGTTGGAGAGGTCGAGAGACCACACAATGATGCCCTAATGATAACCGCACAGATATCGGGATACGAGGTGCAAAGGGTGTTCGTCGACACCGGAAGCTCCGTAAACATGATTTTCTATGAATGTCTCAGAAGGATGGAACTCGACCTTGAACTTACGCATCTACAAACATCACTCTTTGGATTTAACGGATCAGAAGTCGCTCCCCTAGTAGAAACAACGCTCGCTGTCGTCCTTGGGGAAGGCGACTTGAGAAAGGTAAAAATGGTGAAATTTGTTGTGGTCGACGTCGAGTCAGCGTATAACGTAATCCTCGGAAGGCCGGCGCTCAATGCCCTCCAAGCAGTAGTGTCGACATATCACATGAAATTGAAGTTTCCCGTTGGAGATCGAGTGGGAAAGGCTCGAGGGGACCAAGAATTGTCGAGAACATGCTATCGGATCGCGGTCAAAGCTAACCAACGAGCTGAGATCAAGGAGGGCAAAAAACCAATGTCGAGTGAAAAGAGGCCGAGAGGGAGTGACCTCGAGCCCCATGGAGAGAGGATGGAAATTCAAATAATTGAAACGGAGGACAAGACCACCAAACTCGACAACTCCCGCGATCCTGGCACGTGATCCATCTCGAACGCTTTTACGCCTAAGGCTATGTCTCAAACTACCCTTTGTACTAAACGATGTTTGAATTGAATTTAGTGATGAAATGAATCTTAAAGCTTATGCTTCAATTACGTTTTTTATTTACGCTTCGACTTTATTATGATTACATGAAAAATTGAATTTTTCAAAAGGGCTATGAAGCCGGCTAACTCCAATGATTATGAAATCAGCTAGCACAACTACGAAGTTGTAAACTCTCGAGTGGAATCTCGAGCGGGCTATGAAGCCTTCGACTACGAAGTCGACCAACACAACTACGAAGTTGTGAACTCTCGAGTGGAATCTCGAGCGGGCTACGAAGCCTTCAACTACGAAGTCGATTCACGCCACTACGAAGTTGCAAACTCTCGAGTGGAATCTCGAGCAGGCTACGAAGCCTTCGACTACGAAGTCGATTCACGCAACTACGGAGTTGCAAACTCTCGAGTGGAATCTCGAGCAGGCTACGAAGTCGATCAACACAACTACGAAGTTGTAAACTCTCGAGCGGACACTCGAGCAGGCTATGAAGCCTTCGACTACGAAGTCGATCAACACAACTACGAAGTTGTAAACTCTCGAGTGAAATCTCGAGCAGGCTACGAAGCCTTCGACTACGAAGTCGATCAACACAACTACGAAGTTGTAAACTCTCGAGCGGACTCTCGAGCAGGCTATGAAGCCTTCGACTACGAAGTCGATCAACATGACTACGAAATTGTAAACTCTCGAGCGGACGCTCGAGCAGGCTGTGAAGCCTTCGACTACGAAGTCGACCAACGCAACTACGAAGTTGTAAACTCTCGAGTGGAATCCCGAGCGGGCTACGAAGCCTTCGACTACGAAGTCGCTTCACGCAACTACGAAGTTACAAACTCTCGAGTGGAATCTCGAGCAGGCTACGAAGCCTTCGACTATGAAGTCGATCAACACAACT
>BKCP01005639.1:178400-216291 GCA_008636005.1 Striga asiatica
AACAGTTGCTCGACTTCGACCAGCTCGCAAGAAGGGTTGGAGAGAAGACGAGTTGAAAAACTTAGCGTCTCACAGCTACGAAGCTGTTCAAACAGTTGCTCGACTTCGACCAGCTCGCAAGAAGGGTTGGGGAGAAGACGAGTTGAAAAACTTAACGTCTCACAGCTATGAAGCTGTTCAATCGGTTGCTCGACTTCGACCAGCTCGCAAGAAGGGTTGGGGAGAAGACGAGTTGAAAAACTTAGCGTCTCACAGCTACGAAGCTGTTCAAACAGTTGCTCGACTTCGACCAGCTCGCAAGAAAGGTTGAGGAGAAGATATACGGGAAGTAGCAGCGAAATAATTTGAAAAACAATTCACAAACAATGAAGAGAGGAACTTATATTGATGAAAATGAAGCATTACATTATAAGTTGTCTCGGCCCTTACAAGCCTTGAAAATGGGTCGAGACGAGAAAAGTAAAAATGACCAGCAAACATTGGCACAACCCTAAGTGAGACAAACACGTCAAAGAGTCGGCGTCCGACTTCTCAGCAGTGTCGTCTCCACCTTCCATCATAACAGTAGCAGACTTCTCGGGCTCCTCCCCCTCAGCATCCTTCTCGACAAGCGGCTCAGTGCCCTGCTGCTTGGCATCCCCCGCCTCGACTTCCTCCTCGCGACTAGCCCCACTTGTCCCGATTAGTTCGATCGGACCGGACAAGGGGGTGGGAGGAACCTCGAGTTGCGCGCTCAAGCCAGCCTTACGGATGGCCCAAGCCTCGAGTCCCGACCACCATGGATAATCGTCGGGAAGGGAGTCGTCGCCTTCGTAGCCCTCAGGGTCGGGAAGCGTCTCCTTAACCACCTCGCGGTCGAGCTTCCCTTCAAATTCAGACCCCGACACCACCGCCCCCCATGCGGCAAATGTGTGCTCGAAGTACTGGAGGGTGGCGGGGCAGAGCTTATCGAGGAAGGCGGGAGAGTTGCAAAAGGCCTTGACGACCTCCTGGCGATAGGTCTCAAGGAAGACGGCGCCCATCGGGGACTTCAGAAACGTCTTGCGCCCCTCCTCGATGCCGCTCTCCCTCTCGGCCATGGCCTCGTCACGAGTCTTGTCGAGGTCGGCCTTGAGCTTGTCATTCAAGTGCCGGAACACAGCCTTATCGGCCTTCAACTTGTCGACAAGGGCCTTCGAGGCCTCCAAGTCCTCCTTTAGCGCCTTGATTTCCTGGCGCTGAGCCTCACACTTGTCCTCGAGGGACTTGGTGGAGGCGAGGGGAGCCATGCTCGTCTCCTCGAAGCAAGGGAGCGCTGCGGCCAGAAACTGCCAACAAAAACAAAAACAACATGAAAAATGGCCAAGTAATATGTGAAGCTAAAGAAAAGCACGACGATAAGATGGTTTAAAGATAAGAAGAATACCCGAGAAAGGCACAGGATGGCGTAATTCGAGCGCTCATAGAGATTCCCCTCGACGCGCTCCTTGTCGACGTCGGGGATAACAGAGTTGACGTATTGGGCCACCTGATAGGGCTCAGGGTAGTTCCAGAGTCGAGACGGCATTTTGACCGTCACATCCTTGACGGTGATTGGAGCTTGGGAGGGCTTCTCGACCGCCTTCCCTTTCCCTTTGTCGACCTTGCGACGTTTCAGCTCGTCTGGGATCAGGGCGACGGCCCGGGTATCTTGAGCCCTCTTGCGGGAGCTAGAGCCCGACGGTTTGTTTTGAGCGGCACCAGGGTTCTCAACCCTGGATTTCTTCGCAGCAGTTGACTCGACTGCCGCACCAGCGGGCCTCGACCCGAACCCACTCCCGGCTCGAAAAGGGGGAGGAGCAGAGCCACCCACCGGCTTCTCGGCCGACTGTTTCTTCAGCTCGAAATGTTTGAGCGCCTTAACTGAAATACAACAAGACGAAATTAGCTGTCGGACAAAACAATTAGCAAGTGCAATATGAATAACTAAAACTTGAAGTCAACCCCGCAAGAGAATATGTTAAAAGCTTACGAGGATCATCGTGACGAGGAAGATCCTCGTAAATGACGATTCGGGCGTGATTGACTAAATTGCTGTCCTTGATTAACTGACGAGCACTGTAAGTGTGCTTATTAAGTTCAGACAACAACTGGGCAAACTCGTCAGAGCGAGGCCGTTTATTCTGCTTTACCTTTGAGGTAATCCACGTATTTACATAAGGATACATTCCAGAAGCAGGTCGAATGAAAACAAATTTCGACTTCCACTCGGTGACATTCGACGAGAGATCGTCAAGGAAAGTAACACTAGCACGACAACCCAAACAATGGGCGCCTTTAGAAAGACGGTAACCGTAGCAGTAAAAGAAAAACTCGGGAGAAAAGAATTTGAGTATTATTCGGGAAACAACTATGAAGGCTATCATGATGCGAACAGCATTTGGGGAAAATTGATTGATGGGAATATTATACAAATTGCTGATCAACAGAAGCTCATCCTGGATAGGGAAGCGGAGACCAAAGACGACTTGATCTATAAAAAATGTGTGACAGCCGGGGGAGGGTGAGCGAAGTCGTCATTAGGACCAGGGGCGACTAACTCCCAATCCGATGGAAGCCCACTAAACCTTCTGAAACCCTCAACTTCGGCTGCAGAGGCATAACAAAACGGATTTAGAACAGCTAACCTAGCCAGGGGACAAGCTATAGATACAGTATTTTGAGAATCGAGAAGAGGAGCAACTATGGGTACAGATACAGGGCTCGTTCTATAAACAGGGATATCTAAGAACCTAAGAGGAATACCTCGAGGAATGAGATCGAGACGAGGAAGATTTCCTCGAGGAGGGCTCTTCACAATGTCGACTAAGCCGCCCTCCAAGAGCGCTTTGTCATGCTGCTCCCAGTCGGCGAAGGAAGCAGTGGCGAGAGGGAGAGAAGAATGGGAAGGCAGCGAAACCATCTTATAGCCGGTCACCTCGACGGAATCAGAACTGGAACCCTCGTCGACAAGATGAGTATAGTTGTTGATCTGCTGACCGAGGGAGCCAGAGAGAGGAGACGAGTCGGAAGCTAAGGAAAGAAAAAGAAGTAGGAGGTTGAAGTTAGTAAAAATTACGAGTTAGAGCTTGTCGAAACAAGCAAAGTCGACTCATGTGTGTCGACAGAAGAAAGAAGGGCATCAATCGACTTAAGAAAGGAACAAAGGAGAAAGGACCACTAAGTCAAGGAAAATCTAACAGGCGAGAAGTCGACCATATGCCAGAAGACGACGAACAGAAGAGAAACCAAAATCCAAGAAAAGTATGCACGTATAAAGATCCAACACAAAACCCACAAGAAACCTTCGAAAAATATGAAGAACACACATGAACTTCGAAAGTTCTGGGAATCCAGAAAAAATCAGAGAAAGGGAAAAATTGACAGAAAACCGAAAAGTGAGAAAAGATAGTGAACTTACACATGATGGCTTATTGGAGCGTGACTCTGAACGGGCGTGAGGTAGCCGAAAACGAAGAACGCCGGTGGAGATGAAGCACGAAGAACGCCAGAAAGCTTGAAGGATCTGAGAGCAAGAAGTTTGGGAATGCGAAAAGTGGTTTCTTGAGAGATTGAGGTACATTTATATGAGATAGTGACGGGTGTAGACCGTTGGATCATCAAGAGAACCAACGACCCTGATGGAGCACGGAATTTGAAGAGTCGGCGATGGAGATGACGCGCGTCACTTTAGGGTTTCGAAATTTGAAATTCGAAATGGGTCTGTCAGAGTGTCAGGCTTATCCAAAACGCAATCATAAGATTGAGGTGCGCCCTAATCAATTGACGAGGCGAGTTGTAGAAGGGGCCAATACGAGCAAGACTGGTAGGAAAGCGACACAATTATACTTCACTAAATTTACTCTTAAGCAGTCGACTGCTTAGAGTAATTTTTTNCATTACAGATATAGCCACATAAGGATAACCCCCGGTCCAGAGGCTCCCTACTCGACCTATGACCCACTCGAACAACTCGCATGTCGACGCGACTCTGTCGACATGCTCAAATCGACTTCCCTAAAGTCGATTCTACCAAGAGCAACCGAGAAGAGGCAGAAATTGGTCTAGTCGACTTTAGTCTATCGACTTTCACTAGTCGACATCAATGGAAGAAGGACAGCAGGAGCATAACGCCTGGGCATCCCAGTATCCTTAGTCGACTTCCATTAGTCGACTCCATAATGACGACTCTCTGAAGATGACTTCACCACAGAGTTAAACCAAGCGTAGCCTCCGAAATCGCACATATTCATAAGTCGACCTCTTAACTCTCGAGGTCGACTCTGTACATCTCGAGGATCAAAGCAGTGAAGACGATTCACTACACTTACAACATATCCGAAGCTCTACACATTACAAAGGATAAGAAGGAATCTTGTGATGACTCAGCAACGAGGGGAGACGAATCGCCCAGGGCATTTTGGACCTTATAGGTCCACCGACTTGGGAATTTTGGGCACTTCAAGTAAGTATCCACTCCTATATAAAGGAGGTGAGGTAACCTCAAACCCAAACTCTGATTCATTCACTACTCTCCCCCATAGCTGCTGCGCAGCCTCTCCTCATCTTTCTGATACTGACTTGAGAGTCGGAGGCTCTACGCCGGAAACACCTCCGGCGTTGAGTTTTTGCAGGTGTTCTCGAGGTCTAATGACGGTTCGAAGGCGATTCAAACAGATCTAAGCTCTTTACCAGCGGTTCTCTTCAGATCTGGAAGTAGACCCATCAGATAGCTTGTAAGTTGACAATGAATTTCTTATACACTCCCTAAAGGATCTTCTATAAGTTAACAATAATGTTTTTATATACTCCTCGAAGATCAACACCGATGTAAGTATCTCCCATAATTCACAATAAAATTGTGATACTCTAGAGGATCAACACCGGTACAAGTATCGGAATAAAAGAATGATTACACTGTGAGTAAGTCTTTACGACTAATTTTGATTTAAGATGCTATCAGTGACGGATTTACTTAAGGCCTGGGCTGGGCTTAAGCCCAGGCCTATTTTTTTTTTTAATACTATTAGTGTGTAAAACTTTTTTATTTAAGCCCAGCCCTATTTTCGTTTTTTTTTAATACTATTAGTGTGTAAAACTTTTTTATTTTGAATCTAACCCTGCCCAAGAGCCCAACTCAATACTTTCCTATGGCTGGCCCTCCAAAACAGAATTCCAACAAATGAAATTACACCGTAATCTTTCAAATCAACCAATTAACCCACCAAGATGTTCCTATCTATTTAAGTCCAAAACTCCAAACACCATTCCAAGCACCATACTTCAAACTTGACAAACTCCAAATCTCTAATAAAAATTAATAATCAGCAGCGTGCTAGGGTAAGTTTCATTTGTGTAATTGTCTTTATTTATCTTTTTATTTTATTTGGGCTATTTAGGGTTTAAAAGTAATTGATGTGGTCATTTGATTGCACTTCTTTTTTATTTTTCCATGATGGTGTATGAAATAGTAATTGTGTTTTTTTTTATCTCTCTTGGTTTTTTCTTAATCTTAAAAATATGGAACAATTGAAAAATATAAAGTAAACATAAATTATAAAAGCCAACACTTCGTATTAAGATTCGAAATGGTTTTCTCGAAGATTGTTTGATGCTCTTCATCGAATGAGAGTTTACTAATAGTATAAGTATAAATTATATTATTGATGAATTTTATTCTGTAATAGATCGTCGAGCACAACATCAGTAAATATTTGAAGAAAAAAAAATATTATGTGGTTTTTATGAAAGTGAGTTTTTAAAATTTTAGCCCAGTCTACTCTTAATTTCTGGATCCGTCCCTGGATGCTATCGAATATTTTATGATTTGTTATGAACATTTTATATTCCTGAAGTAATACAAGAGAATAGTTAAATCCAACCAAATCAATACTCATGGACACAATAGATTAAGAATATGGATATAAAAGTAGTTCATTGAGATTGTATTAGTGCCAGAAGCACATGTACAAAAGTATAATTTTTTACATGAGATATATGATAGAAAATTATCTATCTTCTATAAGACAATATGGTTCCTTGATTTATATGTCCTTATTTGTATATGAGCATCTCTTGTTTGATATGTATCATATCATTCTTCACATTACTTTTAAGATTTGAAAGTGGTAACACACGCATGATATGTCTAGTAGACATTATCCTCTAGATAAGGATTATTTTCGATGATGAATGAGGAAAAATATTATATATCTTATGTAATGAAATCTCTCATACTTCAATTGTCATACTCCTGCAGTTGCATATTTTGTTTCGTTGTTTTATGCATTGAGTATGGATGTGATCCAAATTTGTTGAGCCTAAATCAATTTGAATATCTTAAATTTTAGTCTAACTGACTACTGAACTATATGAATGGTATGCAACATGTATAGTTTTTTTCTAATTCTGTCAATAATTGCAGAGCAAGTATCTTGTTGAATTTTATGCCTATAGATATAAGTTTCCCTGAAGGATTATATAATTAAATGTATCACTAGTGAATTGGAATACCTTATTGATCGAGATTTGGTTATCCTTGAAGGATATGTCCTGTTGACCAGTATCATAATTGCATAAGACCTATCTAGTGAGTATCTTTGAAATATTGATCTAGAATATAATCTCGTTGATTTTTGGATAAATTTATGATATTTTGATTTTAGATATGCTCTGCATATTCTTGAAGCGATGTAACCAGAATGTTACAAAGATTGAATCAGTATACAAGTTTTTTGAAATTATTTATGTTCGCTTGTATATCTGGTAAAATGCATATCATTGACTTATACTGTTGATAGCTACAATAATAAATTTATATGTAGTGCCCGAAACACATGACTTTTTTTTTTTTTAGAAAACAATACTAGCAGCTACAACAAAAGGCTCAAACCGAATTTCAATTGTAGTGCCTAAAGCATATAATGTTCATTTATGAATGAAATATTATACTTTGATGCCCAACTTATATATTTGATAATTAGCATGAGCAGTTGGATCGTATTGGACAATTATTTATGATAATTTTCCCATAAAATGCATGGAGAATCGAACATTTCCCATCTGCAATTTATTATTGTTTTATTATGCACCATTTTATATCACCACAAATTCGTACCTTTATGAACCTATATTACAAACTAGGTATGCTATGATTTTATACTCCATCGAATTTTTAAAGCCATTATAGGGGATCAATTTATTATTTGGTACGTTTTTTGCATAATACATGAAGATGATTTCACGGCATTAGGGGGAGATATGAGCATAAGTTTATTAATTTCATGAAATATGAGAAATTTTAATGTTTTCATTATTTGAAACCATGCAATAAAAATTAAACTTAAAGTTCATATTATATTTCTGCCACGCGAAATCTATAGTTATAATGGAGTGACCAATTT
Source organism: Striga asiatica (assembly GCA_008636005.1). NCBI lineage: Eukaryota > Viridiplantae > Streptophyta > Magnoliopsida > Lamiales > Orobanchaceae > Striga > Striga asiatica. The sequence continues at coordinate 185,801 of BKCP01005639.1, forward strand.
GTAAATATATAAATGTACCACAAAGTAAGCAAATTCCTTAGGGAATGATTGACTCCTAAATGCTAGAAGCATAGGGTGATATAATTAATATGATGTATGAAAGTCCGCGGAAAACGTATATTCAAGTATTAACACTCCTTTATAAGAAACTCCTGAAGAGTTGATCCAGTACATCTTGCACGTGCATCAAACCATTATAGTACTGGAAATTCGGAACAACCAAAATTAGATGTTACGGGTATGGCTAGTTAATATGAAGTTTCATATATGGTTGAGAGAAAAATATAAATTGAATATCATTAGTCGACAACATTGTAGCGCCCCGTTCGATTTATAGAATTTCTCGAAATATTCTATTTATCGAATGTTATTAATAAGGTTATATTTACATTTATTTGGTCGCGGTGTCGACTTAAATAAAATGTTGGTGTACTCGATCGTCTTATTAAAAAACGTTCGTCGTTCGGGAATTTTGGTTTAATTGCATGAACTGAATATAATCCGTTTGAATAATGGGTTTTACCGAATATTTTGGCATTATTAATATTATTATAATTTTTGCCAAAGTGAATAAAAATTTACGGGTCGTCATATTTTATTTTCCGAGCGATATATATATATTCGGATTCTATGAAGTTGAGCCCGATAAACCGGTAGTTGAAACCGATCGGCTCGTAAACCCGTTGTCTACGGATTATTTGGGATTATTAGTATTAATATTAAAATTTTAAATGAATGTCTAAATGTCATTACTTGTCTAATTTCATATTGTTATTATTTAAAATAAATAATGTGTGTATTAGATATATATATATATATATATATATATATTATCCGGTGTTTAAATATCGTGCGAATAAATCGAACTATTTTATCGGCTAAGTCGAGCCCGAGAGCCGAGTCATTTGCCGAACTCTTGGAACCCGCACCCCGGCCCGAGAGAAACCGCATGCCCAACCCGACCCGGTTCACTTTCCTTCCTTTTTGTGCACACACAAAACCGCACGCCCAGCCCGACCCAGTTCACTTTCCATCCTTTTTGTGCGTGTGTGGGTGAGTCTTGAGAAGCAAGACTTGTAAACCCTAGTCAAATTAATCTCTCTTCTCTCTGTTAAAACGCACGCTGCAACTCCTTCCTATATCTCTTGATCTCTCGTCGCAAGAACAGATAAGAAAAACTCTCGCTCTCGATTTTCTCTCCCTCACGCAGCAGATATCTCGTCGTCTCTAGACCGTCGCCATCTCTCCCTCTCACTTTCTCCAATCACCGCCGACGAGGCAGGCCACCAGATTTTCCAGCGAGAAGAAGAGCGACGATCTCCACCGGGAACAATCCCTTCACGCCGCGACCAAGTCCACCGCGCCGTGCCGCGACGCTGCTAATCACCACTCTCGCGTTCACTCAGCATCCCGATCACAGCAACCAACTCCGGCGACCTCCAGTAACCCGACGTGGACCCCTGTTCGCGAATTTCCGGCGAGCTCACATGGCAACCGTATTACATCGACGGGGATGTAATTTTGAGTGTATTTTGAGTTTGAAGCTGAAAATTTGTGGTTTTACATGTTTCTGGGAGATGTAATTTTGGGTAAAAATTCAGAGCTTGATTCATAGGGTATCCTGATCATCTATTTTTAGGTGATTAATGATTATTATTTCAAAAATATAATTTTGGTATTTATATCGGTAATCGACTTGCTTTTCGTTTTGATGTGAGTTTGACTTGGTCAATCCTTAGATGGATTTATGTGATCTGGTGTATGTGGTTGGTCAAGTTAAGAGCTGAGTCTTAGTGTTCCAACTCCACAGGACTTCACGAACTACTAGGTCAGATTTGTGTTTTCCTTTTTAAGTCAAGATATTTATTGTAGGACCTTGACTTAATGTAGGTATTTGAGGAGCCAAGCCTCGACCCACGTCTTTTCTGATAATTGCTATCGTCCATCTGAATTTCCAGGTGGGTTGTTATTCTAAAATTACCTGTGCAATGTATGTTTAAATATGTTTTCTGATTTGGCGTGATCTATGTATGAACGTGAATATGTAGCCTATCGATGTGAGCTATTATGATGGCCATCGGTACGGTTGTCCCCGTCGATGTAATACGGTTGCCCTTGTGAGGCAAGTCTCCTTAAGACCTATTATGAAAGGCCGTGTCCTTGCGTGGCACGTACTCGCGCCGTTAGGGTAATGAATCCCCTTTCCGCGACTATTATGAAAGATGTGTACACAGGAGTATTTATGTTTATGTTGGAGATGTGACATATGTGATGTTGTTTATGTTCATGCTGCGACCATGCCTATTTAACATATTACTAAATGTGCATTGCATAGTGTGAGTGCGATATTTAACTGTACTCACTCCCACCTGCTCGTAACTGATGCAGGTTAAGCAGTGGCGTGTGACGAGACAAGACGGGTGGTGGTCATTGCTTATTATGCTTATTTATTATGCTTATTTAATTGTTTCCGCTTATTCATGAACTATGTTGGTATTGAACTTGTTATGATTGGATTTGAAACTTGTTCATTTTGGAAAATGTTTTGATTTGGTTTATGTTAGTAAAACCCTTCTGGATATATGATTGAGAATATCCTGATGTTTATGTTTATGTTATGTGGTTAATGAAAACCGTCGGAAAATCGGGTAATGAATCCCCGTAGTTCAGTTATGACTTGAACTGTGTTTTGAAAAGAATGAGTAACGCCAAAAGTTTATGATTCGAAAAAATAAGTTTCGAAAATTTTACCTTGATTTTTGGAAAACCCATGAATTTTATTTAAAAATCGATTGGGGCGTTACAGTTTGATATCAGAGCCAGTTTGTGTTTCTGTAGACGGGTTTATATGTGATTATGTGATTAGACCTTATGTTACGACCACTCGTCTTCGTCATGCCGCGCTGCTTAAGGTATGTGTTTTAATAAGTATCAATGAAAATACTTATGTCATGAAATGTGAATTTGTATTCTTGCCTAAGTAGTAATAAGACCGCTTATGATATGAAATGTGGATTTGTACACAAGTAGCAATGAAACTACTTGTGACGTGATGTGATATGATATATTGGTAATTGGGGCTTAGGAATTTATCCTCCTACTTCTACATTATTGAACTCTAGTATTTAATGGTGAACTCTATAAGAGTTGTAGACCTCCGTATTTTCAGACTTGAATTCTAGCAGTATAGAGTTAAGATCTGACTCGAGATTTTTGTTTATTAGAATTTCGTCACGATTTTATCGCTCTGAGCTCTGTTGTGGCATCCTCTCGATGTAAATCCAGTATCTTCAAGTGAGGTCCATTCGCAATGCCATCTCATAAGGAGAAGGGCTTAAGTGCAGGGAACAGACGACCGAAGGAATTCCATGTGTGGATTATTCGGGAGTCTGTAACCCTTGTGAATAAGACCGAGTTGGACCTCGGACAATGTATTTTGATTTATTGAATGTTTAAGTCTTAAAGTATGGATATCGAGGCTTGCTTGACGTGTAGTTTATGTGATTTGATGCTATGTGTTGTCCGAGCACTTTAAGTTGTTGAAATCCATGTAAACCCAAAAATTCGAGCCTCAGTTAGCTCTGTTTTTGTCGACCAGGATGATGGTTCTTGGACAAGTGTTCTTCATGAGTTTTGTAGTTCTCTAAATGAAATTTCTGTGAGTTTTGGAATTTTGTGATTTGAAGTTAAAATGAATTTTATATGAATTTCCAAAGTTGAGCGAGCATGCTGTTTTGAATAAACTCGGACAGAAATCTTGCCCTTAATTCAATGCTGTTTTAGATGGCTTTAACGTACCTAAATGAAAATGTGTTCTTCATGCCAAACGTAGTATTTGTTGTTAGCTGCCTGTGCAAACTGGAATTATGCAATTTGGATTTTTGGTTGATTTTATATTATTTTTCTAAGTTGCATCTATTCCCAGAATTTTGAAACAGTTGCTGTGTGAATGCACGAAATGTATGCTCTGAATTGATGTCTTAAAAATGATTATATATAAACATGATCTTCATGACATTTTTATCGTTCCTTATGTAGATTCTGTAGGTTTTGAGTTTGTATGCATTGGAGTTGTGTAGCTTGAGTTGTTGTCATTTTCCTGAGGTGTTGTATATCCGAAAAGTTGTTCTCTGACTGTTTCTATGAACTAAATATTTTACAGTTAAACTTATTGATAATGTTGTTATTTGGCAATGAAGTCTTCAGACAAGTTGTAGGAAATTGAGTTTGCTACCTTAGGGTTTTTGAACTTCAGTAATATCATGACTGTAGTTCGAGTTATCCTCAAAATACTGCCATCTTGTTTGAATGTTTTTTACTGCACCCCTTATGTGAATTTTTGTTGATTTATCATGTGGATAATGACCTCTTCTGATTCTGAGTTGTTCTTAAGAGTTGTAAATCTATGTCTTAGGAATCACATGCCACTAGTTTCATGTTATTTAGACTTATGTGCTGCTAGTTGTGAGCATTTGAAAAATCGCTGCGCATATCATGTTTTGCAAAATCATTAGTTTGATTTCGAAAATGGCACGTACCATCGAAATGCTCGATTATATGACCTAAGTAATTTAATTCTTGATCCATGTAGTATGTATGATCCGAATGTCTTAACTAAGTATATTAAGCAAGCCAAGATATCCAACAACCGAAAAGACTTAAACACAAAATGTTTTCAAAGAATGCAAGCAAGGCGAAGCCAAGCGAGCTAGTTGTCGTATTTCCGTCAGGAGCTATTGGTTGGGATTACTCCCGACAGGTTAACCATACTTGAATTCTATTGAGATTTCTCGTCTATCACAAGCGTGTGATCTTTTCACATGTTTTAGTTTGTCGTTTAGAGATAGTGGACTTAGAACTCGGACTTGCACCTTGCCATTTCCGAAACTTGAAACTTTTGGAAATGTGAAAAACCGTATGACGTTGTTTTGTTTAGAACCCAACTTTTGAAATTGTGGAATGCTAAATGTATGTTGCCTTGTTGGGCCTTGAATTTTTGATAAATTCGGTAGATTATATCTTATTGGCTATCTTGAACTGACAACTTTCTTGTGGAACCTTGAACCGAACGCCGGCCCTGGCTGGTTGTAGCAACGCGAAGTGGTGGCCGAGCACGCACGACCATGCTGAGAGACGGGAGGCTTGTGCTCGGCCGACCGTTGACTCGCATGCGAGTGCAGCCGCCATCACCGTATGCACGAACTCCCCAGGATAGTGTATACGGCCAACCATTAATGTTTTTCCTGAACTTTTCGAACCGTCCCATGCTGGACCCTTTGGTTAGCCTATTTAAACCTTTTCATTCTAGCCTTGAACCGAGAACTCCAAGCCTACTATTATGTGTTTAAATCCTTAATCGATGATTTCTGATTAAGGAATGTAGTCATTGAGTCCCTATGCTTTACTTGAGAGTTTCTCGAGTCGGCAAATAGGGAATTTCGTGTTGCTATTTGTTCAAGGCTTACGTTTGTGCATAAGGGTGCGTTCGACCCATGGAGTCGATATCAAGAGAGTATGAGCATCTTGAGTCGTTTGTATTTTTGAGCATGTTGGTGTCGTGCTGTATGTATGTGGTACCGTGTCATAGTCTCTGATGGGGACGCACGGTCTGTGGTGAAATCGTGAGCAAGTTATCAGTGTGACTCGGATAGGAGACTGAAACTTGGCGTCGCGTGTCCACCTTGATGGTGAGGTAGTCGGAGTACGCTGACAATACACCGAATGACCTGTTGAGGTCTTGTGTGTTGTTGGGTATCGTTGATACTCATGAGTATAGGCTAAACCGAACTGGGTCCCTTGCAAAAGGATGTACGCCTGAGCTCGGTTAGGACTGATCACCCTCCCAGGCAGGAAGGTAAACATATGAGCATAGGCGAGTCGGATTGGTTCCTGTACGTGAGTTCATGCCTTTTAGGAGTGAGACGATAGGACTCATGGGAGCGGAATCAAGTTCCGAAGGGTGATGCCCGGACCTTGTAATTAGAAATTCCTGATCGAGTCTATCATTTCCTTGATGAGTGTTTCTTTTACATTTCCGAGGACGGAAATATTTTAAGGAGGATAGATTGTAGCGCCCCGTTTGATTTATAGAATTTCTCGGAATATTCTATTTATCGAATATTATTAATAAGGTTATATTTACATTTATTTGGTTGCGGTGTCGACTTAAATAAAATTGTGGAGTACTCGGTCGTTTTATTAAAAAACGTTCGTCGTTTGGGAATTTTGGTTTAATTGCGTGAACTGAATATAATCCGTTTGAATAATGGGTTTTACCGGATATTTTGGCATTATTAATATTATTATGATTTTTGCCAAAGTGAAATAATTTCTGGATAATATATTTATTATTGTGTGCTAATAAATATATATTACGTCGGTTTGTAAATTTAAAAATTTACGGGTCGTAATATTTTATTTTCCGAGCGATATATATATATATATTCGGATTCTATGAAGTTGAGCCCGATAAACAGGTAGTTGAAACCGACCGGCTCGTAAACCCGTTGTCTACGGATTATTGGGATTATTAGTATTAATATTAAAATTTTAAATGAATGTCTAAATGTCATTACTTGTCTAATTTCATATTGTTATTATTTAAAATAAATAATGTGTGTATTAGATACATACATATATATATATATATATATATTATCCGGTGTTAATTTAATTATCGTGCGAATAAACCGAGCTATTTTATCGGCTAAGTCGAGCCCGAGAGCTGAGTCGTTTGCCGAACTCTTGGAACCCGCGCCCCGGCCCGAGAGAAACCGCACGCCCAGCCCGACCCGGTTCACTTTCCTTCCTTTTTGTGCGTGTGTGGGTGAGTCTTGAGAAGCAAGACTTGTAAACCCTAGTCAAATTAATCTCTCTTCTCTCTGTTAAAACGCACACCGCAACTCCTTCCTATCTCTCTTGATCTCTCGTCGCAAGAACAGATAAGAAAAACTCTCGCTCTCGATTTTCTCTCTCTCACGCAGCAGATATCTCGTCGTCTCTAGACCGTCGCCATCTCTCCCTCTCATTTTCTCCGATCACCGCCGACGAGGCAGGCCACCAGATTTTCCAGCGAGAAGAAGAGCGACGATCTCCACCGGGAACAATCCCTTCTCGCCGCGACCAAGTCTGCCACGCCGCGCCGCGACTCCGCTAATCACCACTCTCGCGTTCACTCAGCATCCCGATCGCAGCAACCAACTCCGGCGACCTCCAGCAACCCAGCGTGGACCCCTGTTCGCGAATTTCCGGCGAGCTCTCTTCCTCTTGCGAGCAGTCCACGAGCCGCCGCTATTCCTTCTCCATGACCGCGACACCAGCGGCGAGCCACCATCGACGCAGGCCTTCCTCGGCACAGCAGCATTGCCGTCGAGGCCCTCTGTTCGCAGCTCCTCGTCGAGCCCTAGCCGCAGAAACGAGCCCTCCTCCGCGAGATGATGCATCGCCGATGAGCATTAGCCTCGTGTTCGCCTCTTCGTGTTCGTTTCGTTTTCCGAGTTTTTTCCGAAAACGTTACCTCGTCGATCCCGTCTCGTTTAACTCGTATATGATTTATTTCCTTATGTGTATAATGTCGTGAACTGCTCGTTGAACAATTTAATATATATATGAATTGCGAGACGTGAATATGCGCGATTATGTGTTTCGTTATGATTTTATGTGACGTATATGTATTCGGGACCTCTTCAATTTTTAAAGAATTGAACAAGACCCCGAAAGTCGTGTAATTCGGTGGATGTTGGAACAATGCCGAGTCCTTGGTCTTATGAGAAGGCCTCGGACGAGAATTTTCGTGTTTCGGATTAATTGTCAAAATTGTCGAGCTTTATTGTCGCTGTTTTGGTATTTGAATTTTTAAAAATAGCTCGCTGCTCGAAACGACTTGAAATTTTTAGGGTGATGTTTTCTGTTCAAGACTAGCCTTGTGTAAAAATTTCGTGATTTTTAGAAGCCTGTAGCTATTCTTAATAACTATAATGAAATCTGATCAGAGTAGCGTTAATTGAATAATAAATTCATTCGTGAACCAAATGAGCTGAAATTCAATTATGCCATGCCTCTGTGATATTTATATGTTGTGTTACATTTTTAGAATTTTTGGACATGATTTGTTATGGTTAATAAATTATTTATCGAATCTGCTGAAAATTGTTTGAATTTTTATAAATCGGTTATTTGATAAAAAATTCCGAAATTTTACTGGGATTACTATTTTATGTGTAGAATCATGCCGTTAAAAGATGGAAATTTTTGGAATCCATTTTGATTCGGTTTTGATTTAAATTTTATAAACTGCTGAATCTTGTATGGATTTTATAAAAATAGTAACAGTTAATGTTAAGGGCTGAGATTTTTATACATGGACTTTAGCATGCTGTATGTTGTTGGGTTAAATTTGCAAGTCCTGATTCGTTCATTAAGTTCAAGTATAAATTGATGTTCCTGTTTTGTTGATATCTTGTTCGAATTTTATAAAATAGTGTATTTTGAGTTTGAAGCTGAAAATTTGTGGTTTTACATGTTTCTGGGAGATGTAATTTTGGGTAAAAATTCAGAGCTTGATTCATAGGGTAACCTGATCATCTATTTTTATGTGATTAATGATTATTATTTCCAAAATATACTTTTGGTATTTATATCGGTAATCAACTTGCTTTTCGTTTTGATGTGAGTTTGACTTTGTCAATCCTTAGATGGATTTATGTGATCTGGTGTATGTGGTTGGTCAAGTTAAGAGCTGAGTCTTAGTGTTCCAACTCCACAGGACTTCACGAACTACTTAGTCGAAATATGTTCGACTAGGTCAGATTTGTGTTTTCCTTTTTAAGTCAAGATATTTATTGTAGGACCTTGACTTAATGTATGTATTTAAGGAGTCAAGTCTCGACCCACGTCTTTTTTAATAATTGCTATCGTCCATCCGAATTTCCAGGTGGGTTGTTATTCTAAAATTACATGTGCAATGTATGTTTAAATATGTTTTCTGATTTGGCGTGATCTATGTATGAACGTGAATATGTAGCCTATCGATGTGAGCTGTTATGATGGCCATCAGTACGGTTGTCCCCGTCGATGTAATACGGTTGCCCTTGCGAGGCAAGTCTCCTTAAGACCTATTACAAAAGGCAGTGTCCTTGCGTGGCACGTACTCTCTCCGTTAGGGTAATGAATCACCTTTCCGCGGCTATTATGAAAGATGTGTACACAGGAGTATTTATGTTTATGTTGGAGATGTGACATATGTGATGTTGTTTATGTTCATGCTGCGACCATGCCTATTTAACATATTACTAAATGTGCATTGCATAGTGTGAGTGCGATATTTAACTGTACTCACTCCCACCTGCTCGTAACTGATGCAGGTTAAGCAGTGGCACGTGACGAGACAAGACGGGTGGTGGTCATTGCTTATTATGCTTATTTATTATGCTTATTTAATTGTTTCCGCTTATTCATGAACTATGTTGGTATTGAACTTGTTATGATTGGATTTGAAACTTGTTCATTTTGGAAAATGTTTTGATTTGGTTTATGTTAGTAAAACCCTTCCTGATATATGATTGAGAATATCCTGATGTTTATGTTTATGTTATGTGGTTAATGAAAACCGTTGGAAAATCAGGTAATGAATCCCCGTAGTTCAGTTATGACTTGAACTGTGTTTTGAAAAGAATGAGTAACGCCAAAAGTTTATGATTCAAAAAAATAAGTTTCGAAAATTTTACCTTGATTTTTGGAAAACCCATGGATTTTATTTAAAAATCGATTGGGGCGTTACAGTTTGATATCAGAGCCAGTATATGTTTCTGTAGACGGGTTTATATGTGATTATGTGATTAGACCTTATGTTACGACCACTCGTCTTCGTCATGTCGCGCTGCTTAAGGTATGTGTTTTAATAAGTATCAATGAAAATACTTATGTCATGAAATGTGAATTTGTATTTTTGCCTAAGTAGTAATAAGACTGCTTATGATATGAAATGTGGATTTGTACACAAGTAGCAATGAAACTACTTGTGACGTGATGTGATATGATATGTTGGTAATTGGGGCTTAGGAATTTATCCTCCTACTTCTACATTATTGAACTCTAGTATTTAATGGTGAACTCTATAAGAGTTGTAGACCTCCGTATTTTCAGACTTGAACTCTAGTGGTATAGAGTTAAGATCTGACTCGAGATTTTTGTTTATTAGAATTTCGTCATGATGTTATCGCTCTGAGCTCTGTTTTGGCAGTCCTCTCGATGTAAATCCAGTATCTTCAAGTGAGGTCCATTCTCAATGCCATCTCATAAGGAGAAGGGCTTAAGTGCAGGGAACAGACGACCGAAGGAATTCCATGTGTGGATTATTCGGGAGTCTGTAACCCTTGTTAATAAGACCGAGTTGGACCTCGGACAATGTGTTTTGATTTATTGAATGTTTAAGTCTTAAAGTATGGATATCGAGGCTTGCTTAACGTGTAGTTTATGTGATTCGATGCTATGTGTTGTCCGAGCACTTTAAGTTGTTGAAATGCATGTAAACCCAAAAATTCGAGCCTCAGTTAGCTCTGTTTTTGTCGACCAAGATGATGGTTCTTGGACAAGTGTTCTTCATGAGTTTTGTAGTTCTCTAAATGAAATTTCTGTGAGTTTTAGAATTTTGTAATTTGAAGTTAAAATGAATTTTATATGAATTTCCAAAGTTGGGCGAGCATGCTGTTTTGAATAAACTCGGACAGAAATCTTGCCCTTAATTCACTGCTGTTTTAGATGGCTTTAACGTACCTGAATGAAAATGTGTTCTTCATGCCAAACGTAGTATTTGTTGTTAGCTGCCTGTGCGAACTGGAATTATGTAATTTGGAGTTTTGGTTGATATTATATTATTTTTCTAAGTTGCATCTATTCCCAGAATTTTGAAACAGTTGCTGTGTGAATGCACGAAATGTATGCTCTAAATTGATGTCTTAAAAATGATTATATATAAAAATGATCTTCATAAATTTTTTATCTTTCCTTATGTAGATTCTGTAGGTTTTGAGTTTGTATGCATTGGAGTTGTGTAGCTTGAGTTGTTGTCATTTTTCTGAGGTGCTGTATATCCAAAAAGTTGTTCTCTGACTGTTTCTATGAACTAAATATTTTACAGTCAAACTCATTGATAATGTTGTTATCTGGCAATAAAGTCTTCAGACAAGTTGTAGGAAATTGAGTTTGCTACCTTAGGGTTTTTGAACTTCAGTAATATCATGACTGTAGCTCGAGTTATCCTCAAAATACTGCCATCTTGTTTGAATGTTTTTGACTGCACCCCTTATGTGAATTTTTGTTGATTTATCATGTGGATAATGACCTCTTCTGATTCTGAGTTGTTCTTAAGAGTTGTAAATCTATGTCTTAAGAATCACATGCCACCAGTTTCATGTTCTTTAGACTTATGTGCTGCTAGTTGTGAGCATTTGAAAAATCGCTGCGCATATCATGTTTTGCAAAATCATTAGTTTGATTTCGAAAATGGCACGTACCATCGAAATGCTCGATTATATGACCTAAGTAATTTAATTCTTGATCCTTGTAGTATGTATGATCCATAAATGTCTTAACTAAGTATATTAAGCAAGCCAAGATATCCAACAACCGAAAAGACTTAAACACAAAATGTTTTCAAAGAATGCAAGCAAGGCGAAGCCAAGCGAGCTAGTTGTCGTATTTTCGTCAGGAGCTATTGGTTGGGATTACTCCCGATAGGTCAACCGTACTTGAATTCTATTGAGATTTCTCGTCTATCACAAGCGTGTGATCTTTTCGCATGTTTTAGTTTGTCGTTTGGAGATAGTGGACTTGGAACTCGGACTTGCACCTTGCCATTTCCGAAACTCGAAACTTTTGGAAATGTGAAAAACCGTTTGACGTTGTTTTGTTTAGAACCCAACTTTTGAAATTGTGGAATGCTAAATGTATGTTGCCTTGTTGGGCCTTGAATTTTTGATAAATTCGGTAGATTATATTTTATTGGCTATCTTGAACTGACAACTTTCTTGTGGAACCTTGAACCGAACGCCGGCCCTGGCTGAGTGTAGCCACGCGAAGTGGTGGCCGAGCACGCACGACCATGCTGAGAGACGGGAGGCTTGTGCACGGCCGACCGTTGACTCGCATGCGAGTGCAGCCGCTATCACCGTATACACGAACTCCCCAAGATAGTGTATACGGCCAACCATTAATGTTTTTCCTGAACTGTTCGTACCGTCCCATGCTGGACCCTTTGGTTAGCCTATTTAAACCTTTTCATTCTAGCCTTGAACCGAGAACTCCAAGTCCCACTATTATGTGTTTAAATCCTTAATCGATGGTTTCGGATTAAGGAATGTAGTCATTGAGTCCCTATGCTTTACTTGAGAGTTTCTCGAGTGGGCAAATAGGGAATGTCGTGTTGCTATTTGTTCAAGCTTACGTTTGTGCATAAGGATGCGTTCGACCTATGGAGTCTATATCAGGAGAGTATGAGCATCTTAAGTCGTTTGTATTTTTGAGCATGTTGGTGTCGTGCTGTATGTATGTGGTATCGTGTCATAGTCTCTGATGGGGACGCACGGTCTGTGGTGAAATCGTAAGCAAGTTATCAGTGTGACTCGGATAGGAGACTGAAACTTGGCATCGCGTGTCCACCTTGATGGTGAGGTAGTCGGAGTACGCTGACAATACACCGAACGACCTGTTGAGGTCTTGTGTGTTGTTGGGTACGAAGGAAGTCGTTGATACTCATAATTATAGGCTAAACCGAATTGGGTCCCTTGCAAAAGGATGTACGCCTGAGCTCGGGTAAGACTGATCACCCTCCCAGGCAGGAAGGTAAACATATGAGCATAGGGCGAGTCGGATTGGTTCCTGTATGTGAGTTCATGCCTTTTAGGAGTGGGACGATAGGACTCATGGGAGCGGAATGAAGTTCCGGAGGGTGATGCCCGGACCTTGTAATTAGAAATTCCTGATCGAGTCTATCGTTTCCTTGATGCGTATTTCTTTTACATTTCTTAGGACGGAAATATTTTAAGGAGGATAGATTGTAGCGTCCCGTTCGATTTATAGAATTTCTCAGAATATTCTATTTATAGAATATTATTAATAAGGTTATATTTACATTTATTTGGTCGCGGTGTCGACTTAAATAAAATGTTGGAGTATTCGATCGTTTTATTAAAAAACGTTCGTCGTTCGGGAATTTTGGTTTAATTGCGTGAACTGAATATAATCCGTTTAAATAATGGGTTTTACCGGATATTTTGGCATTATTAATATTATTATGATTTTTGCCAAAGTGAAATAATTTCTGGATAATATATTTATTATTGTGTGCTAATAAATATATATTATGTCGGTTTGTAAATTTAAAAATTTACGGGTCGTCATATTTTATTTTCCGAGCGTATATATATATTCGGATTTTATGAAGTTGAGCCCGATAAACCGGTAGTTGAAACCGACCAGCTCGTAAACCCGTTGTCTACGGATATTTGGCATTATTAGTATTAATATTAAAATTTTAAATGAATGCCTAAATGTCATTACTTGTCTAATTTCATATTGTTATTATTTAAAATAAATAATGTGTGTATTATATATATATATATATATATATATATATATATTATCCGGTGTTAATTTAGTTATCGTGCGAATAAACCGAGCTATTTTATCGGCTAAGTCGAGCCCGAGAGCTGAGTCGTTTGCCGAACTCTTGGAACCCGCGCCCCGGCCCGAGAGAAACTGCACGCCCAGCCCGACCCGGTTCACTTTTCTTCCTTTTTGTGCACACACAAAACCGCACGCCCAGCCCGACCAGGTTCACTTTCCTTCCTTTTTGTGCGTGTGTGGGTGAGTCTTGAGAAGCAAGACTTGTAAACCCTAGTCAAATTAATCTCTCTTCTCTCTCTTAAAACGCACACCGCAACTCCTTCCTATCTCTCTTGATCTCTCGTCGCAAGAACAGATAAGAAAAACTCTCGCTCTCGATTTTCTCTCCCTCACGCAGCAGATATCTCGTCGTCTCTAGACCGTCGCCATCTCTCCCTCTCACTTTCTCCAATCACCGCCGACGAGGCAGGCCACCAGATTTTCCAGCGAGAAGAAGAGCGACGATCTCCACCGGGAACAATCCCTTCACGCCGCGACCAAGTCCGTCGTGACGCCGCTAATCACGACTCTCGCGTTCACTCAGCATCCCGATCGCAGCAACCAACTCCGTTACCTCCAGCAACCCGACGTGGACCCCTGTTCGCGAATTTCCGGCGAGCTCTCTTCCTCCCGCGAGCAGTCCACGAGCCGCCGCTGTTCCTTCTCCATGACCGCGGCACCAGCGGCGAGCCACCATCGACGCAGGCCTTCCTCGCCACAATAGCATTGCCGTCGAGGCCCTCTGTTCGCAGCTCCTCGTCGAGCCCTAGCCGCAGAAACGAGCCCTCCTCCGCGAGATGATGCATCCCCGACGAGCATTAGCCTCGTGTTCGCCTCTTCGTGTTCATTTCGTTTTCTGATTTTTTTCCCGAGAACGGTACCTCGTCGATCCCGTCTCGTTTAACTCGTATATGATTTATTTCGTTATGTGTATAATGTCGTGAAGTGCTCGTTGAACAATTTAATATATATATGAATTGCGAGACGTGAATATGCGCGATTATGTGTTTCGTTATGATTTTATGTGACGTATATGTATTCGGGACCTCTTCAATTTTTAAAGAATTGAACAAGACCCCGAAAGTCGTGTAAGTCGGTGGATGTTGGAACAATGCCGAGTCCTTGGTCTTATGAGAAGGCCTCGGACGAGAATTTTCGTGTTTCGGATTAATTGTCAAAATTGTCGAGCTTTATTGTCGCTGTTTTGGTATTTGAATTTTTAAAAATAGCTCGCTGCTCGAAACGACTTGAAATTTTTAGGGTGATGTTTTCTGTTCAAGACTAGCCTTGTGTAAAAATTTCGTGATTTTTAGAAGCCTGTAGCTGTTTTTAATAACTATAATGAAATCTGATCAGAGTACTGTTAATTGAATAATAAATTCATTCGTGAACCAAATGAGCTGATATTCAATTATTCCATGCCCCTGTGATGTTTATATCTTGTGTTAAATTTTTAGAATTTTTGGACTTGATTTGATATGGTTAATAAATTATTTATCGAATATGTTGAAAATTGTTTGAATTTTTATAAATCGGTTATTTGATGAAAAATTCTAAAATTTTACAGAGATGCCTAATTTATGTGTAGAATCATGCCGTTAAAAGATGGGAATTTTTTAAATCCATTTTGATTCGGTTTTGATTTAAATTTAATAAGCTGCTGAATCTCGTATGGATTTTTTAAAAATAGTAGCAGTTAATGTTAAGGGCTGAGATTTTTATACATGGACTTTAGCATGCTGTATGTTGTTGGGTTAAATTTGCAAGTCCTGATTCGATCATTAAGTTCAAGTATAAATTGATGTTCCCATTTTGTTGATATCTTGTTCGAATTTTATAAAATAGTGTATTTTGAGTTTGAAGCTGAAAATTTGTGGTTTTACATGTAGAAATTCAGAGATTGATTCATAGGGTAACCTGATCATCTATTTTTATGTGATTAATGATTATTATTTCCAAAATATACTTTTGGTATTTATATCGGTAATCGGCTTGCTTTTCGTTTTGATGTGAGTTTGACTTTGTCAATCCTTATATGGATTTATGTGATCTGGTGTATGTGGTTTGGTCAAGTTAAGAGCTGAGTCTTAGTGTTCCAACTCCACAGGACTTCACGAACTACTTAGTCGAAATATGTTCGACTAGGTCAGATTTGTGTTTTCCTTTTTAAGTCAAGATATTTATTGTAGGACTTTGACTTAATGTAGGTATTTGAGGAGTCAAGCCTCGACCCACGTCTTTTCTGATAATTGCTATCGTCCATCCGAATTTCTAGGTGGGTTGTTATTCTAAAATTACCTGTGCAATGTATGTTTAAATATGTTTTCTGATTTGGCGTGATCTATGTATGAACGTGAATATGTAGCCTATCGATGTGAGCTATTATGATGGCCATCGGTACGGTTGTCCCCGTCGATGTAATACGGTTGCCCTTGCGAGGCAAGTCTCCTTAAGACCTATTATGAAAGGCCGTGTCCTTGCGTGGCACGTACTCTCGCCGTTGGGGTAATGAATCCCCTTTCCGCGACTATTATGAAAGATGTGTACACAGGAGTATTTATGTTTATCTTGGAGATGTGACATATGTGATGTTGTTTATGTTCATGCTGCGACCATGCCTATTTAACATATTACTAAATGTGCATTGCATAGTGTGAGTGCGATATTTAACTGTACTCACTCCCACCTGCTCGTAACTGATGCAGGTTAAGCAGTGGCGCGTGGCGAGACAAGACGGCTGGTGGTCATTGCTTATTATGCTTATTTATTATGCTTATTTAATTGTTTCCGCTTATTCATGAACTATGTTGGTATTGAACTTGTTATGATTGGATTTGAAACTTGTTCATTCTGGAAAACGTTTTGATTTGGTTTATGTTAGTAAAACCCTTCTTGATATATGATTGAGAATATCCTGATGTTTATGTTTATGTTATGTGGTTAATGAAAACCGTTGGAAAATCGAGTAATGAATCCTCGTAGTTCAGTTATGACTTGAACTGTGTTTTGAAAAGAATGAGTAACGCCAAAAGTTTATGATTCGAAAAAATAAGTTTCGAAAATTTTACCTTGATTTTTGTAAAACCCATGGATTTTATTTAAAAATCGATTGGGGCGTTACAAACATACTTGCCTATATGATTTCTTTACTATCTCAAATAATGATCCGGATCAAAAGAATGAAAGTGCTAGAAGCGCTTAAGTTGATTGAGATAGAAAGAAAAAATTGAGGCAGAGCTTTCACTCGCTACACGATATATCCCAGGAGGATAGCATATCCCAGAAGGATAATGAATATTTATATGGAATATGTGATATGGTGGTATAATGTAAATATAGAGAGATTATGCTCATGGGTTTATGCAGAGACCCAAATTTATATTTAGATATGTTCTCTCATTATCAATGATTCCGCAAGTTAATATTTATGGCAGCAACATTACCATGACTATTGAGTCATATGTGAAAGTTCTAGATGGACTCGAGTACCCGAGATGAAAGATAATTAAATAATAAGTACTTTAATTATTTAAAGTTGTTGGTAAGATGTGGTACAACCAACTAAATTCTTCCTGAAGAAGTAAAGTAAGAATTTCAAGGTAGAACATTGTGTATAATGATAACATACAAAATGATAATCTCGGTCAAATAAATTATGTGGTGAACACTATGTAAAAGATTAAATAAGTTAGCTCATGCTTATAGATGGAGTTAGAATGAAACTCTTGGTTAAATACCAAAGAGTATTATCACGACTTGTAGATCGAACATCTCCTAGAAGGAGTATTTTTTACACAACCAATCTACTTGAATCTCTTTTAGAGATGTAAAATTATAACACCAATGAGTGTCAAATATTTAAAATTTGACAAATATTTATAAAGATCCAAAGAAACAAATGATGATATTATAAGACTTAAAGTTCCAATGGACTTGAAGTCCACAAACGACCTGAAGTTTATTTACTAAGCGTAATTGTGCTGAATTTTTATCACGCAAACTGCATCAGGCCTGATACTGCATTTGCGATGAATTTGCTAGCAAGATTAACTATTTCTCTTCTTAAGGAGATATCATGATAAATATTGAGAATATCCCATTGTGCATTCATGTATGTTGAGTTATCTTTGGACTTGATATATGATATTGGTGGATAAGGACATCAACTATATAATTGATCCCCCGAAGTACTGGGTTTTCGATTGGTTATATACCTCTCAAATGGTATTAACTCTTTACCATTGGTTATTGAAATTTTCCCATATTTTTATCTTGAAGATAAATTAGTTTGCGTTACACAAATAAATTATGGAAAATACATTTGATGCTATTTTTGAATCCATATTAACTCCGGAAGAGCAACAAATGATGATATTATGTAAATACTCTTACCTTGAGGGGGAGCAACAAACAATTATGAGTGTAAATAAAAGGTTTCCCTTCAGGGGGAGCGATAAATAAATCTCGAAGATCGAGCTCGGAAGGCTAATTATAATTCTGAAAATTAGGTTCTGTTGGTTGGTGCTGTACTCATTTTCCCTTCGCTAAATTTTTTCCCATTGAATTTTACTTCGTAAAGTTTTTAACGAGGCATCAAATGTAACACATAAATTTGCATATGTTATGTACTCTTTTCCTCGACTATTTTTTCCCACTGGGTTTGTAGCGAGGTTTTTAACGAATCATAGACATGATGCGGTAATGTCCAAGGGGGAGTGTTGTAAATATTAATTTGTGGACATTACCTAGATATAGGCTTTGTAAGTATGGACCAGGAGCCTATTAGGTCTTTAGTCATGTATATTGTATTCCCTTATATATAGGGCTCAAGTGAATGAATAAGATGATGATTTTAACGACGTATTTCTTCTCTCTTATTCTCTTCTATTGCTTTCTCTCTTTGTCTATCTTACATATCGATATTACATATTGACAATCTATATTACAAAGAGATAAGTTCCCAAGCATTCAATTCTCGTCTTAAACTCTTTTGCTGCATTCAATTCTCGTTTTTTGGCCCTTAAGCTTTTGTTAAACTACTTTATCGTAGACAATCAACAAATATACACCACGTTCATCATTCAAATTGGCCACAAAACCACCACTCTTAGTTATTAATCCACAACCATACACTACAAGTTGAAGGGTTCCCTTTGGACGAACAAAATCAAAACCGTCACTTTGCCAAGAGAAAGCAGTTGGTATCGTACAAAAGAATTACGAATGATAAACATATAATGCATAGAGAATTTTCACACTAGTAAATGACAATGATTCAATAATTGGGTTACTTTAATCCAACTCCAAATGAATATTAGAATTGCACAAACACAGACCACTGGTAAAAATAAGGACAGCAGATCTCAAACTGGAGGACCAAGTACTGATTCCGATATAAACATCCTTCTGGTCAAAGCATCAATTGTGCAGCTGATTTTTTCCCTCAAGCTGCATATTCTCAAGATGTCCAAAATTCTTGCACCAAGTGACCAATTACCAATGGTAGTGAGGTTCATAAATATATAATATCTAAGTTAGTCGTCATCTGATCTATGTGGAGATTCCCTCCGTATCAGTTGCATAAGGTCTTGCACCACTTCAGACATCGGTGGCCTAAATTCCGGATCAGCCTGCATGAGAAAAGATATTGCATGAGAATTTCTCAAGTGTAAAATTGATAAAACTGTAAACAGGCAACTAAAAACATGTGCAATTTTGAGAGCCATAATTCACACCTAGAATACCATTGGCACTCAATTTTCATCTTCACATTTTCATACCACTAAAACTCATGTTTTAGGATAAAAATACTGTTCTTGGTAAATAGGCACGTCTCCCAAAAAAGAAAAGGAAGAGTGCTTACTTATTTGCATCCACTTCTTAGAATAAACTTATGCTTTACGTTATTACACAATTGGTAACACTCGACTCCTTTGGCTTTCTGAGTTCGCGACTCACAGATTATAAGATTTACGGTTTAGAAGAAGCTTCACTTTAAGCTGCCTTTGGAACTTGACTCACAACTAGTCAGCAGAAAGCTGCAAATCTCGTATTGTAATTGGACAGACCAAAGTATTGCATCTACCTCAAATAAACTGCCTAAATATTATGTATGAAAAAGTCCATTCCCCACCCCTACAATTCTCCCTCTAGCATCACAAAACGGAAAAATGAGAAGATGAAACATCGTCAACTTACCAGCACACAACGTGATATAATGTCAGCAAAGTGTGATAATGATTTAACAGGATACTTGCCACCAAGAGCTGGATCAACCATTCTCGACAAAGCATCAATATCATGAAGCTGAGGGATTGCCCATCTCACCAGAAACTGCTCTCCTCGAGTCCGCGACCTAAACGACAAATGTGTGAACGAATAAGAACACACACATATATTAACTAAAGAAAAAATCACAATCCATTACTTGTCGTATGACATTCTTCCCGTTAAGAGTTCCAGCATCACCACTCCAAAACTGTATACATCACTCTTAGTAGTGTATACTCCTGACTCAAACTCAGGGGCACCATAACCATATGTCGTGAGAAGCTGTCCTGACAACTGAGTAACACAGGAAAGTATTTTTTAGCATCATAATGCGCTTTTAAAATCTATGCTGGCTTCATTAAACATAGTGACAGATAGTTCACTAAAACATCTCAGAACCAAAGCTTCAAAGAAGTGAAAAAGACATAAGCAATTGCTATTCTTACCTGGCTAACAGCTCCGGACAAAATCAAAGGAGCTAGACCACAATCAGAAACAAGGACAGCAAGTTCATCATCGAGGAGAACATTTGCAGATTTGAAATTTCGGTGGATTATGGGTGGTTCACAGATCTCATGCAGATACCTTACAGAAACAGTTTTCACTGAGTTGAAGAAACTTGATATCCACATATCAAAGCATCATAAAAATTCTAGGTTTTAACATAAGCCATAGATAACTAAAGAGAAATTTCTAAACATTGTAGCGGTATACACCGAACTACAGCACAGACAAACAAAATTGAAAAATACACACATCTGAAAATTCGTTTCTACAGCTGCTTCATCAAATATATCATTTCCAGTTCAGGCATGTGTTTTCCCGTCTAGAGTATCAAGAAGTTGAATACGTATGAGTTTATAAGTAATAAGAGGTCAATATTATAGACAATAGTCACTGGTTCAGACAGAGATAGGTAGTATTAACTATTATTTATAACATATCATTAAAAAATACAATGTTTGAAACATAATTGCATAGATAAAACTTACTCTAATGCTCTTGCAGCTCCAAGTGCCATCCTGATGCGAATATTCCATGACAGATTTCTCTTGAATTCATAATCCGTGTGAAGGGCTTCCTGTAGTGTCCCATTAGTGCAGTACTCATACACAAGAAGCCTCTGCCCGTGCTCCGAGCAGTAACCCATGAGCTTTACCACATTCGCATGACGAATCTTATCAAGACCGTCAATCAGCTCCATAAACTGCTCGTCCTTGAGTTGGTTTGCCACTCTCTTGTCCAGCTTCTTGACCGCAAGCAACTACACGGAGATGGCAAAAATCAAAAAATGTAAGAAAAAATTATAAAAGTTGAGAAATTAGACTTACTCAAAAAATCATACCTGTCCGTGAGGAAGCTCCGCTCGATACACGTTCCCGAGCATTCCACCCCCGACAAGATTGTCCTGTGAAAAGCTGTTGGTATACTGCTGAAGATATGCTATGGAGTAAGCCTTGACAAAAGTTTTCGTTCTGCTGCTTGCGGCTGTTACAATTGGAGTATGAGGTGGCGGTGGTGGTGTCGGAGGTGGTGGTGGTGGCGGTGGCGGTGGCGGTGGCGGTGGCGGCAGCATGCTGTCAATGTCAAAACGGCTGATGTCAAGTTCGTAAGGATTCCTTCGTTTTTCTGGTGGCGGTGGAGCTGCTTCACTTGTCTGTTGTTTTCTTACATCTTCTGTTTGAGGTTTAGGTATTGAGCTGGCTACTGCTCTTTGCTGGTTTTCTTCCTTCGTTCGGGCAACACCCACTGGGACAGCTGAAAAAAAAAAAAAGTTCAAAATAAATAACAAATCACTTGTCTTGCATTTGTTAGAAAGAATTACCTTTGTCTTGGTGAGGGTTGGGTAGGACCAAAGGAGCAGTGTTGTCTCTAGGATGATTTTCCCTGTAGGGTGCAATCTCGTGCCTCTTTGGGGCTCTGCTGTTGTATGCTTCCCTTGTTTTCCTGAGACATGGCGGCAGGAAGAGTAGAATGGCGAGGATGAGTATTACAAAAGACAGCACAGCTGCAATGCTTATCCACACAATCTTTCTCCTTCTCGAGGACCTTCCTGAGTTTGATTCCTCTCCTTCTGCCGGGGTGGCTGACGACGGCCCGTATGCTGGCCTAGGGGGATGCCGACGGCCCGGTGCGGCAGGTCTTTGGTCCGAGCTTGGTGAAGGGAAAAACGGCTCAATCGGTGATTGTGGTCCCGGTTCGGATGGTGATGGGACAATGCTCGAGTTCAATGGATTCCCCTCACTCCTGCTCCTCACAATGGCCAATTAACAATAAAAAACTATATTCCCTTGACATTTATTCTATAAAAACCCTAACTTAATCTATGTTTTTTTTTTTTTTTCAAGAATTTTAATATGTAGAAATGGCGGAACTACCAAATAATTACAATTCCTTGTAAACCATGTTGAGAATGTGATACCAAACCCTTAAATGATTTATGTTACACTAAATCATTTCCACGAAATTCGTAATTTTTGCTGACATTCTTTTGCAAACACTCTCGGAGAACTAGTTGGATAATTCTACTTGTATATTATAATTTGTACACTGAGGTGCACATACTCGCACATGGGTTAGCACTCAGAGTCTCATTTTTATTGTTGTGGACTGAAATATTAACAATAACTATCATAATTTCTGCAACATTCATGTAAGATGATACCAGCTGACAACAAATTACTAAAAATGACCTGAATATATTTTGCCAAAAATGAAAAATGAACTAGGAACAATGTTACATGTGCCACGCTCATATCAGCTACAGTAAATATCAGCAAGTTCATATTGGGGAAAAGAAAGAAAGGTGGACAAAAAAAAAAAAAAAAAAAAAAAAAAATTGAGCACTTCATCCTACCTGAAGTTGGGTATGCTCAACAACTTTGGAGGTACTGGTCCAGAAAATAGGTTGTTCTGTATATCTCTGGGAGATGGAAAAAAATAGTCATGTAAATACAGTACCTGACAAAGCATGGGATATAAATCAGGATATCTTAAGGCCAAGAATCGTACAGATCTTGAAGAGGAAGATCTTGTAACACATCGAGAGTTCCAGATAGCTGGTTATTCTGCAAATGACTGTACACGTAAACATAAGTTGCCATTATATTTATAATAAAAAAAACACATATTAACTAATGGAAAGCGCAGTAATACACTCACAGAGTAGCAAGAGACGACAAGCTTCTGGTAGAAGGTGGCAACTGTCCGCTCAAACTGTTATTCGACAAGTCTCTGCAAAGACCATAAATGTTAGTTAAACTTAAAAGAATTATATGCGATTGTTGCAACTAAACATGCTTCGGTATCAGACTCATACAAGTTAACCAAATCTGGAAGGGACTCAAAAGCATCAGGAATTTCTCCAGTTAACTCGTTGTTGTTAAGGGACCTGAAGTTCATAGTCAATTGTTGAGATAATAAACAAATCACAATACAACAACCAAAACCCATGTACCACTCAAAGTGCTCTTTGTAAATGAACCTACATGGCTTGTAACTGAGTTAGAGACGAAAGAGAAGTAGGTATACTTCCAGTCAGCTTGTTATCTGAAAGAAAACTGCCAAAGGTAAAGAAAGACTATCACATGTCCAAGTTCAGAAGGAATCATGAATAAGAAAGGCCCAAGTGAACCAATATAGAAGACTTGTCCTTTTCATTTAAAACAAATGATAGGAAAACATACATGTTGACCAATGAAGCCGGCAACGCGGATGGAATGCTACCATTGATAAAGTTATTATTGAGCGTTCTGCAAATAGATTAAAACACAGTTGTTACTTTGACTGTCCTGTGATTACACATTGTAATGAATAACGACTAAAACCCAATGCTTGTAAGGGACTGACATGGACTTGATAGAAGAAAATTTCGCGAGACTGTCTCCCAACTCACCGCCCAAATTAGCCGCAATCAGTGTTCTGCAAATTTAAACATAATGATGAATTATCGGTTCATTATGAAATTTAAAGTCCCATGACGGATTTCTTTTTTTTTTTTTTATATATTATTATTAAATTTTGAGAAAAGGCCACATACATTGAGCTTATGGAGGAGGCATCACACTCGACACCTTGCCAAAGTTCAGCACAAGGGTCTCCACCACTGCTAACCCACCCAGGTAGAGTAGGTGATCCCAATGAAAGGTATAACCCATTTATAGCATTAACTAGTCCAGCAAATGGCAAAACAGATATGTTAATGTGGTGAGGATTATCACTAGTTTTGTCAAATAGACACTACAAACATATTAATTAGATCAGTAATAGTTTTCCCCTTCATCCTAATACAGCTCGTCTAGAAAGATTGTTGAATAAACAAAAATGAAGTTTCCAGAAAAAAAGAGTCATACATACGGCCGAACTAATTGACCTCCTGAAAAAGATAAATGTATGTACACCTTGTGAGATAACAACTCACAGCCACATTATTAGTGTAATGTCAGCACTTTTGTGAAAAATAAAATTACTATTTCAAATGTAAACCGTGAGAGAGCAACGTAAATAAGTTTTACCATCACCAGGAATGGTGTATCCCTGGGAAATTCTGGCTGTGTAAATTAAGGCAAAAAACAACAGGATCTCCAAACTGAAGCAAGTCCCTACAGATCTAATGTAAACCATTCTTTTCAATCCAACTCTTTTTCTGGATTATAGAAACTCCGCATAGCCAGTGCATAAATCTGCGAAAAAATGAAAGTAAAACAGAGACTCAGAATCGGAGAAATAATCAATAATTGTGTTTTCACAAATGTAGCTTCCTATATCAAAAATAGTACATGAAATCGAGAAGAAACCATACTTAAGCTCTCTGCTTCTAATAAATATATATCATGAAGAGAAACACTGGAGAGTTGCAGAGATTAAGAGGAATCATGAGAAAATGATGGGATGAGATCCCAAACATGTAAAAAACAAAAAAAAAAAAAAGCATTTATTCCTAATTGACTTCCGACAAGCCAAATGATACCGTGGTAGTTAAGCCATTAAAACAAGTTCGGATCAACAAATAAAATTCTTACCAGAAATTACTGCAGTGGGTACTGAAGAAGTTGAAGTATCAGTGGCTGAAGAATTGCCAATTTTTTGTCTTGAGAATAAACCCGCAAAAAAGAAAGGATTCTGCTAAAAAGTGAGTGAGAGAGAGATAGGGCAGACCTTAGCTGGAACGAGAAAACAAGAGCTCGAAAGTTGCAGAGAGAGAGAGAAACCGATATGAAACTCTTTTTATTCACTTTTTCCCTCTTTCTCTCTCCTCGCTTTCCATGTAAAAAAAAGTTTCATTAGTGGAAGTCGTATGCAGCTAATCTTCTCTGCATATTTTCACATACAACGCGCGTACACAAGAGCGTGGCGTGCAGTTATTATTACACTGGCACAACAAGTACATTATATGTGCCCCTCGCCTCGTGGACGTGGTTAACGGTTACTTTTGGAAAGTGAGGAGGCAGCACAGGTGGTAAGTCAGGCGCGTGTGTACCGTGCCAGTTGGTTTTTGGAATCCTACGGGACAATTATGAGTAAAAACATAGCCGCCACAGTTATAGAAGTTAGAAATATGGATCTGCGGGATAAAATGGAAATTTGTTGATGGGAAAAGCTATACAGCCTAAAGCCTACGCAAAGATCATTTTGCTCTGATTTTCTGTGGCCGTGCAGTGTTTTTTATTTTATTAAAGACGAGTACAACACCCTCATTACATAATTAGAAAAATCATAAAATATTTATTTTTACCCGATTTTAAGGCAATATTACCTCTTATTTTTTTAATGTCATCTTGACTTTATTAACAATTAACCAAATAAATGACATTTTGGATCTTTTGTACATATTTTTTAATTATTACCCTCATCTAGCTAATAAATACACTACGTCTTTTCATATTCACTATTCATATTTTCTCAAACCATTCATCTTTATCCTCCTTAATGAGGGTTATTAATGACAAAAAAAAATTTTCCTCAAAACATCCATCTCTATCCTCATTAATGAGGAGTTGTTATTGAAAAAAAAAATCTTAATTACTGTACAACTTCTCAAAACGACACTTATTAAAACTAGGAGGGAGTATAAATTTTAGATACCACCAAATAAAAAGTTAACTTTTTCATCTCATAAAGTGCGAAATAAATTATACGATAAGTATGCAACAAACAAAGAATGATATTTGATAAAGTGCGAAACAATTATACGATAAGCTCGACATACAGACGAATATAATTGATAAAATGCAAATCAATTATGCAACAAACAGACGAACATAATTGATAAAGTGTGAAACAATTATGCGATAAACTATGCGACACACAGAAAATAATTGATAAAGTGCGAATTATTTATGCGACAAACAGATGAACATAATGATAAAGTGCGAAACATTATACGAAAAGTTATGCGACAGACAAGCGAAGATAATTGATGAAGTATGATGTGATAAACTATGCAGCAAGCAAACAAACATAATTGATAAAGTGCGATATGCGACTGACAGACGAAGATAATTGATGCCTAAAGTTATGAGACAAACAGGAGAAGATATTTGAAAAAGTGTGAAAACATTATGCGAAAACATATTGACAGACCGGCGAAGAAGATTAATAAAGCGAATTCCCTCACTTCGGTTCGGTCAGTCAGACTCGTAGCAGCTAATCCCCTTCTCTTCGTAACAGTAGCTTCGCAGCCGGTGTAGCTAAACAACTCTTGGCCCTAGCGGCCTTGAGCGTCTTTCTCTTACGCTTTCTCAACATTCTTCCCCTCCTCTTCATCCGGATTGTGAAGATGTAGCGATACAGTGCTAGGAGGGTGCGATGGAAGCAAAAGAAGCGGATGGAGTCTCGTTCTTGGAAGGAGATTCCTGCTGATCCATTCGTAATAGTGGTTGGACATTGAATACACCAAGCTTGTATTCATTCAGTAATTCTACCCCTTCTTCATTCTTGGACCTTGTTCCTACATGACCCGATCAATTCCTAAAGCAATTTAATTCACACTGGGGAAAAGATTCAAAAAAGATGTTAGTGTGATAGCTTGGAGGCTTTAGCCTATATTATTTATAGCATAGCTCAACGAAGCGGGTTGGAGACACCTCAGCTCAACTTACAATACAAGTAAAGGGCGATCCTGAAAACCATACCCGAATCCAGCCTTCTTTGAAACTGATAGTACAGTACGCTGAGACTGGATGAAGGCACTGAAAGTGAAAGGACGAATCTAAAGTCAAGGATTGCATTTCGCAATAGAATCTAACGGATTCAAGAGCGTCTGTGAAAAAGAAAAAGCCCAGACCGATTCAGTAGACGGTGTAGCTAAAGCTTCGGTGTAGCTACTGAAACCCATACCTACTGTTTAAAACCCTTGCCTTAGCGCGTTACAACTTCGGTTTGTTCCGTAACTTCAGTCCTCAGTGCTAAAACCCAAGCTTCGATCGCTCAGTCAGCTTCGGAAATATTTATGCGTGAAGATATACGACAGACAGGCGAAGATAATTGATAAAATTTGAAATAGTTATGCGAAAGCTATGCAACAGATAGCCGAAAATAATTGATAAAGTGTGAAATATTTATGCGAAGAGCTAGGGGACATGCAGGAGAAGATAATTGATAAAGTGCGAAAACATTATGTAAAAATCTATGCGACTGATAGGCGAACATAATTGATAAAGTGCGAAATGTTTGTGCAAAAATATATGCGACAGACAGACGATAATTGATAAAGTGCGAAATAGTTATACGAAATGCTATGCGACACGTAGGCAAAGATAATTGATAAAGTTGGAAATATTTATATAATAAACTATGCGACAAACAGGAGGAGATAATTAATAAAGTGAGAAATAGTCATGCGATAAACTATGCGATAAACAGACGAATAAAATTTATAAAGTGCTAAACAATTATGTGATAAGTTATGCGACAAACAGACGAAGATAATTGATAAAGTGTGAAATAGTTATGCAATAACATATACGACGTTTTTCTTTTTTCTTTTTAGTCTCAGTTCTCATGCCGTTGCCTCTTCCCGGGGTTGCTCCGGCCAGCTTTCCGGCCAACCCTCCACCTCCGGCCTCTATGTCCATCTCGGATTTGGACAATCTTTTCTCCATCTCCAGCTTCTGTGAGGCCTTTTTAGCTTCTTCCCATACGGCCCATGTTAGCCCGGTTATGGCTTCTAGCTCGGCGACGTCCGTCCGCCTTGATAGTGCATCAACCACGGCATTTTGTCGGCCCAGTCGGTACACTATCTCAAAGTCGAAGACCATGAGCTTCGAGACAAACTTCTGCTGCTCGAGCGTCACAATCCTTTGCTCGAGCAAGTGCTTGAGCGGCTGCTGGTCGGTCACAATCCGAAAGCGCCACCCCAATAAATAGGGCCTCCAGCACCGCACGACCTCTATGACCGCAAGCATCTCCTTCACGTACACGGACAACCCCAGTCTGGTTGTGCCTAGTGTCTTGCTGAGAAAGTCCAAGGGACGTCCTTCCTGTACTAGTACTGCACCAATCCCTATGTCGCTTGCGTCCGTATGTACCTCGAACAAGACATCGAACCCTGGCATTGCTAGCACGGGCGTCGTGGTCATTGTGACCTTAAGCTTCTCGAATGCGATCTCGCTAGCTTCGGTCCACTTGAATCCTCCTTTCTTGGTCATCTCAGTTAATGGCTTGGCAATGATCCCGTAGTCCTTCACAAATTTTCGGTAGTAGCCTGTGAGCCCTAGGAATCCGCACAACTGTGCTAGGCTTGTCGGTTTCGGCCAGTCGACCATAGCCTCAATCTTCCTTGGATCAACTTTTACGCCATCATGAGAGATAAAGTGACCAAGATATTCGACCATCTCTTGCCCAAACGAGCACTTGGATGGCTTGATGTGGAATGAGTTGGCCTCCAAGATTTTGAGTACCACACGTAAATGCCCAATATGCTCGGCCCATGTCTTCGAGTAGACCAGGATGTCGTCAAAAATACTAAGACAAACTTGTGCAGATGGTCTTTGAAGATGGAATTCATGGCAAACTGAAAGGTGGATGGGGCATTGCACAGCCTGAATGGCATCACCAAATACTCGTAATGCCCTTGGTGCGTGCGAAAGGCCGTCTTTGGAATGTCAGCCTTGTGTAGTCGAATCTGATGCTACCCGACCCTAAGGTCGAGTTTAGAGAAGTAGCGTGACCCTCATAACTCATCGAGCATGTCATTGACACTTGGTATGGGAAAGCGGTCCTTGATTGTCGCGGCATTCAGTGCTCGATAGTTAGTGCAGAACCTCCATGTGCCATCTTTCTTCTTTGCTAGTAGTACCGGTGATGAGAACGGGCTTGAGCTATGTTGGATGAGCCCGGACTCAAGCATCTCTCCAACTTTCCTTTCAATCTCTGTCTTCTGAAAGTGTGCATACCGGTATGAATGGACGTGTACGGCATGCTGTTCATTGGTTAAGGGTATACGGTGGTCGAACTCCTGGTGTGGAGGTAAACCATTAAGCTCACCCAGTGGTCGAACTCCTGGTGTGGAGGTAAACCATTAAGCTCACCCAGTACACGACCGAACTCCTCAAGTAGACCGCGTACCTCCTCTTGTTGCTTCTCGGCCTTGGCTATGTGCGCGCTCGTATGCTCGACTACTACGGCGAAGATTTGGCCGCCCCCGCGCCAAACCCGCTCTATGCTTTTAAGACCAACCTCCTTGGTCCCACTACTCTCGCTAGCCTTCAGCATGACCTGTTGCTCTCCTGCTTTGAACTTCATGACCCCAGTTCGGTAGTTGGTGGTCACTTCTCCCAATCCTTCGAGCCATTGGACTCCCAACACCACGTCGGGTCCAACCAAGGGTAGTGCGTAGAGATCGACCTTTATGGTGACTCCTTTGTTAGAGTAGGGTACCCGGCGTTCCAATCTAATTGGACGTATTCTACTTGTAAATACAATCTATTGGAATTATATTATTAATAAGGCATTTCTTTATCTTAAGAGAAAGCATTTATCTTATAATTGCACTTAAGATAAAATCCCTAGATCACATATAGTTATAAGGTATGGTTACGCATAGAGATGGTGATCATGGAACATACCTTGAAAGCTGTAATTTTAAAAACAGTTCCAAGTCGATGGATGTTTCGAGATGGGATATCGAATAATCCATAAAAGACTTGCACATAGTTTGTACGCTTGTTGGATAAGAATGTTGCATTCCATCAACATTAGCGTAAGACGTAAGTACATTTATGTGGGTGCTTGTTAGAGAACAAGTTCACTGAACATGACCGTGTGAAAATTCTTAATGAAGAATTTATTCAGTCGAATAAGAATTTTCATGTTACAATAGTACATGACTAATCCTAAGACTTGAGGCACAATGGTAACTTTGTGCATATTACATTGTACTTTGATTTATCCTTTTGGTAGCTAGCACTATCGTTTAAAGGGATAAGTTGGGTATTATGTTAATATGTATGGAAGTTTGTTAGTGGCCAATAAAGGATTCGACACTTATGAAGATAAGTGAATTTCCTATGTGTTTCATAGTTATTAATCCAAAGTCCTTGGCCAAGGCAGAGATGAAT
>BKCP01005639.1:217059-257876 GCA_008636005.1 Striga asiatica
AAAAACACGAACACAAGAACACTAAACTATCTAATCTAAAAGCCCTTCCGCAGCGAACGAGTAAGCCCTAACCAATAGTGAACAATCGACACAAGACAATCCAGGCAAGAGAATCGACTACCGAAACTGCAATCAAGCCTATACAGTAATCAAAATCAAACCCCGAATCAATCGCCGCATCGACCCATCTCCAAACGAGCGAACAAGAACCAACCCCCACCCGATCCACCCGATCCCATCTAACACCACTAGAGAGCTCGGAAGAACCAAATCCCCCGCCGCCTATCACCACTAGCCGACAGGGAGGGAGGGAGAGGCGCATCGCAGCTCCGGCAACCATGGCAAAGGACCCAGCTAAAGCTTCGCCCCACCACAGCGCTGCCCAAGCCCCGCTCCACACACAAACCCACGCACCGCGCCACCACAAATCGCCGGCAACTGGAGGCCAAACTCCACCCGAAGCTCCACCGGAGAAGGCGATGCCAACGAGAGGAGTCTTCATGTCGGAGACCGGAGGCGAATCTCGCTGTTGACGACTTCCAGCTGGGGACCGGCCGGCAACCAAATCGCAGGCCGTTCGCCGTCATTGAGCCGCACCACGTTGCGAGCTCCAGTCTAAAACCGAGCCCCGACCACCCAGCTCTGACCACCTGCAGCAACATCGGAGGAGCGCGAGTCAGGCGTGATTCGAGCGATTGGAGATGACCATTGGCCGGAGCTTAGAAGTCACCGGGGAAGGCGATCGGCAGATTGATTGGAAGAGGCGGGTGGGTTTTGGGAATTAGGTTTCAGAGGGGACGATATATGATTTTTTTGTTTCTTTTTTCTTTTTTATCTACTTTTCAAAATCTTTGTCAAGCTCTTAAGGACGCATCAAATTGATCTCGTAGCCGTCCAGACAGATTCAAAAGAAAAAAAAATGGCGAGTTCTCCTCAATCGAAGAATTCCGATTATAAATAGTTAGTAATTGTATTTAAATAAAATCAGATTTTATTTAAATATTACTAAATATTGATTATTTTATGCTAAAATGTTTAGTATAAATAGATGTAAATGGTTTACATAAATTTGCTAATTTGATTTTCAAGAAAGTGTTCTTAAAATTCAAGAGTTAGAAGAAAAGTTCTTCACAATAACAAGAAAAGTTCTTGAGAGTTTCCTAAATTAAATCCATATAAATTCCTATACGAGAAAACCGAGTCATTCCTACTAGCGAAGGAAGGTCGTCGGAACCGGGATTCATAGGGTGGATACTGTTAGAGGGAAGACACTTGGATTCCTCAAGCGAGTAACCTCAATTCGTTGAAGTTATCAAACCGGGAACCGATTCCCTCAAGTTCATCGTTTGTGAAGGAGTTCAAGACAAATCGGTAAATATTTGTACTAGTATTTACTTTTATATAACAAATCAAAATTTGTATATGATGCATGTTTTAAAGATGACGATCAGTTAATTCGCAATTAGTATGTACGGGTGTTGTATTTATACGATAAATACTTACTTTCAAAAAATTTAAATTCCGCTGCTTAAAGCCCGTACGGTACTAGCGAACACAACATCCTTGTAATTTGATTGGCACCCTGCAATAAGACTCGGTGCACCTTAACCGTTTACCATTGGCTACTCGGACCTCAAATGGCTCTATCGTCGTTGTTGACAATTTTAACTTTTGGGAAAACGTGGTGTTGATGAAGTCGTGTGATGACCCATTGTCCACGAGTACGACCACTCGGCATGAGAAGCCCCGCAGCCGCTACTCGCCGTGAGCCAACAGCAACTCCTCCGCGAGCCCATCTCAGCCCGCGACCAGCAGCCCTCCTCCGTTCTCGATTTTTCGGTGAACCCCTCCTTCGGCGAGCCTACTTCTCCACGTGAGACTCTCGCGGCCAGTAGCCCCCGAGCTTCCTTTTCTCGTTCTTTTTCTGAGTGTTTCCCGAGAACGATACTTAGGCTCGAACCCCGTCTCATTCAATTTCGTGTTATGCGATGATATGACTTGTTATTTGTTATCGTATTGTTGCTTATTATTATCGAATCGAAAATACATAATAATTTAAGTGAAAGTTATAAGATTTTATCTTCTATCATTTTTAATAAGACCGAGTTGGATCTTGGACAATGTGTTTTATGATTTATCGAGTGTTTAAGTCTTAAAGAATGGAAATCGAGGCTTTCTTAACTTATAAATTACGTGATTTTAAGGCTATGTTGTTGTGTGATAGTTTTGAGTTGATGAAGGCATGAAAATTCAATTTGCGAGCCTCAATTTGCGCTCTGTTTTCTCCGACCAAGAACTTATGTTTTGGATAAGTGTTCTTCATGAATTTTCTAGTGCTTTGAGTTAGGTTTTAGTTAGTTTTGGAATTTCATGATTTGGAGTTGAAATCAATTTGATATGAATTTTCAAAGTTAGACAAGCATGCAGTTTTTCTATAAACACGGGCTAAGACCTTGCACTTAATTCACTGCTGTTTTAGATGGACTTAGCGTGCCTGAATGAAAATGTGTTCTTCATGAAAAATGTAATTTGTTGTTATCTGCCTGTGCGAATTTGAATTATGTAATTTGGAGTTTTCGTTGATTCTATATGATTTTTCTAAGTGGGATGTACCCTCGGTTTTTATGAAACCAGGACTGTGTTTATGCATTGAATGTGTGCTCTGTTTTGATAAAGCAAACGTACTCGTATGAAAAGGTTCTCTTCATAAAAATTGCATAATTCTATGTGTAGATCCTGTAGGTTTTGAATTTGTATAAATTGGAGTTGTGTAGCTTGCGTTGTTCACATTTTACTAAAGGGCTTTCTATTCGAAAAGTAGTTCTCCAGACTGCTTTGTGAACTGAATGTTTATTACTTAACCTCATTGATAATGTTATATTTGCCCAATGGAGTCTTCAGAAAAGGTTTAGGAAATTGAGTTAGCTACTTTAGAGTTTTTGAATTTCAGTAATATCATGTTTGTAGATCCTGTTATCGTGGAATTACCGAAGTGCTGTAAGTTGTTCTTTTCCTTTCCGGACTGCAGCTATGTTTTGTGTTGTTGTTGATTTATCTTTGTGGCGATGTGTGAATTTGCTAAAGTTGTCATCACAAAAATTGTATATTCATTTCTTACATTTCTATGAGTACCAGATTCATATTTTTATCATGACTTTAGCTCGACTTATCCTCAAAATACTGCCATCCTGTTTGAATGTTGTTGACTACACCCTTTTGTGAATGTTTGTTAATTTATCATGTAGATAATGACCTCTTCTGATCTTAAGTTGTTCTTGAGAGTTGTAGACCTAGGTCTTAGGAATTACATGCCACTGGTTTCATGTTATTTCGACTTATGTGCTGCAAGTTGTGATCATTTATAAATCGCTGCGCATATCATGTTTTACAAAATCACTTGTTGATTTTCGAAAATGGCACGCACTATTGAAATGCACGTTTATATGACCTAAGTGATATATTTCTTGATCCATGTAGTATGTTTGATCCTTAAATGCCCTAAGAGTTAAAAGTTAAGTAAGACAAGATATCCAAAAGTTAAATGCCCTTAGAATTCATGAATTGAAGGTCTGTAACTTGAGATATTTAGGAATTTCTAAAGTGTTAGTATGTGATAAGTTGTTTTCAGGAAGGTTTCTTATGCTTAATGTTTTATACTTAAACTCGGTGATTATGACCTTATTTGGTTACGTAGTCTTCATCAAAGTTGTTCCTTGTTGAGTTGGCTTTCCAGTGGATTTTGAATCTTGTTGATATCATGCCTGAAGCTTTAGATATTTAGAATTTGCTTAAGTGCTGCAGGTGTGAGATTCGTTTTGCTGGCAGTGTATATGCAATAGATGTTTGAGGTTCCAATCATATGATGCTGACATTATGTGTTTTAGATGTCTTCATGACAATTTCTTATTATTGAGTTAGCTACATTTCGGTTTTTTAAATCTCCTTGATAGCATGTCTGTAGCTTCAGTTATATTGAAAATACTGAGGTCCTGTCAGTCAATTGTTTCCAGTTTATTTTACAGCAAGTCTGTTTCATATGTTTGATGATTTAGTATTGCAGAAAATGCTTATAATGAGAAAAGTGAAGTTTATATTTCATGTAACTTCTTATGTTTATGACTTATTGTAATTGGGGCTTAGGAAACAACTATCCACCTTTGATCAATGTTGAACTCTAGTGGTATAGAGTTAGATTTTGACTTTAGAGGGTTATTGTTGTGAGTTCTTGATATGTCGTTATCCAGTTAAGTTTCGTCCATAGCATCTTCTTACTATTGGACTCTATCCAGTGTCCTCGAGTAAGGACCATTCGCGAGCCATCTTGAAATAGAAGGCTTAAATGGGGAAGCACCGAAGAAATCCCAAGTGTGTGGATTTCTCGGAAGTCTGTAACCATAGGACCCAATCAATGAAAACTGGGAGTGAAATCTAGTGTGTGGTACTGTCCCAACTCTCGAGGACGGTTAAGCCTCGAGAAGGGCGATGGTTACCAATTCCCGTGCGAAACTGAGCAGAAGTCATATGACTGATACTTGGGTGAAAGACTACGACATTGCTCGCGGAACAAGTGGACCTATCTGACACCGCGTGAATAGCTTATCCCACGATTACAAGACACGCGCTTATGATGAGGATAAAAGGCATGTATGTGCGTTGATATGCAAGCTTTCGTTACACTATATGGCTGAGATTTAATAACCATGTGTATATATAATGATTGTAAGTTGATGTTTATGCATGATTTATGTTTATAAGTATTGTAATGGATGAATATGAAAGCAAGGTTGAAAAATGTTGAGGAATGATGCTATACGGCAGATTTAAGTCTCAGTTGTGATTCAATTTTGTCCTCCAAGAACTCGTTTCTTCGAGGAGAGTTCTTCTTATGAATTAAAGTACTACCAGTTATCTATCACTGAGAGTTGGAATTTTTGAAAACGGAGTTGATTTGAATTTTATATGAATTTTTATAGATGGACTGTACATGTTGTCTTGTTGATGTGCGGCTGAGTACTTGTGTGCTTGATTTGACCTTCAATAACTCGTTTCTTGGAGTTGAGTTCTTCTTGTGAAATGAAGTATTTTTAGTTGGCTTTCCGTAACACTTGGAATCTTTAAAAAAGGAAATGAATTGTATTTTTAGATTATTTTTGTAAGTCAACTATGCATGAAGATTCCAGAATTTATGGCAGTGTACATGTGTTCAATGCATGATCTATTTTCGAGTAGCAAATGTGTTTATATGAGAAAATGAACAACATGAAAAATGTGGCATTTTAAGTCAGATTCCTGATTATTTTAGAATTCCATGAATTGAAGGTCTGTAACTTGAGATATTTAGGAATTTCTAAAGTGTTAGTATGTGATAAGTTGTTTTCAGGCAGGTTTCTTATGCTTAATGTTTTATACTTAAACTTGGTGATTATGACTTTATTTGCTTACATAGTCTTCATTAAAGTTGTTCCTTGTTGAGTTGGCTTTCCAGTGGATTTTGAATCTTGTTGATATCATGCCTGAAGCTTTAGATATTTAGAATTTTCTTAAGTGCTGCAGGTGTGAGATTTGTTTTGCTGGCAGTGTCTATGCAATAGATGTTTGAGGTTCCAATCATATGATGCTGACATTATGTGTTTTAGATGTCTTCATGAGAATTTCTTATTATTGAGTTAGCTACATTTCGGTTTTTTAAATCTCCTTGATAGCATGTCTGTAGCTCTCAGTTATACTGAAAATACTGAGGTCCTGTCAGTCAATTATTTCCAGTTTATTTTACAGCAAGTCTGTTTCATATGTTTGATGATTTAGTATTGCAGAAAATGCTTATAATGAGAAAAGTGAAGTTTATATTTCATGTAACTTCTTATGTTTATGACTTATTGAAATTGGGGCTTAGGAAACAGCTATCCACCTTTGATCAATGTTGAATTCTAGTGGTATAGAGTTAGATTTTGACTTTAGAGGGTTATTATTGTGAGTTCTCGATATGTCGTTATCCAGTTAAGTTTCCTCCATAGCATCTTCTCGCTATTGGACTTTATCCAGTGTCCTAGAGTAAGGACCATTCGTGAGCCATCTTGAAATAGAAGGCTTAAATGGGGAAGCACCGAAGAAATCCCAAGTGTGTGGATTACTCGGAAGTCTGTAACCATAGGACCCAGTCAATGAAAACTGGGAGTGAAATCTAGTGTGTGGCACTGTCGCAACTCTTGAGGACGGTTAAGCCTCGAGAAGGGCGATGGTTACCAATTCCCGTGCGAAACTGAGCAGAAGTAATATGACTGATACTTGGGTGAAAGACTACGACATTGCTCGCGGAACAAGTGGACCTATCTGACACCGCGTGAATAGCTTATGCCACGATTACAAGACACGCGCTTATGATGAGGATAAAAGGTATGTATGTGCGTTGATATGCAAGCTTTCGTTACACTATATGGCTGAGATTTAATGACCATGTGTGTATATAATGATTGTAAGTTGATGTTTATGCATGATTTATGTTTATAAGTATTGTAATGGATGAATATGAAAGCAAGGTTGAAAAATGTTGAGGAATGATGCTATATGGCAGATTTAAGTCTCAGTTGTGATTCAATTTTGGCCTCCAAGAACTCGTTTCTTGGAGGAGAGTTCTTCTTATGAATTAAAGTACTACCAGTTATCTATAACTGAGAGTTGGAATTTCTGAAAACGGAGTTGATTTGAGTTTTATATGAAAATTTATATATGGACTGTACATGCTGTCTTGTTGATGTGCGGCTGAGTACTTGTGTGCTTGATTTGACCTTCAATAACTTGTTTCTTGGAGTTAAGTTCTTCTTGTGAAATAAAGTATATTTAGTTGTTCCGTAACACTTGGAATCTTTAAAAAAGGAAATGAATTGTATTTTAGATTATTTTTGTAAGTCAGCTATGCATGAAGATTCCAAAATTTATGGCAGTGTACATGTGTTCAATGCATGATCTATTTTCGAGTAGCAAATGTGTTTATATGAGAAAATGAACAACATGATAAATGTGGCATTTTAAGTCAGATTCCTGATTATTTTAGAATTCCATGAATTGAAGGTCTGTAACTTGAGATATTTAGGAATTTCTAAAGTGTTAGTATGTGATAAGTTGTTTTCAGGCAGGTTTCTTATGCTTAATGTTTTATACTTAAACTTGGTGATTATGACCTTATTTGCTTACGTAGTCTTCATCAAAGTTGTTCCTTATTGAGTTGGCTTTCCAGTGGATGTTGAATCTTGTTGATATCATGCCTGAAGCTTTAGATATTTAGAATTGCTTAGGGGGTGATTGGATATGAATTCAACTAGTAAAAAACTAGTTATTTTGTAACTATAGTTAAGTTTGAAAAAAGGTGGTATGGTTAGTTGTTAGTGAATATATTAAAATAATATTTAAAATAAAATAATTAAAGTTGATTTGATGTAAAAGTAGGAGAAAATGATTGGAAGTGATAGTTAGTTAAAATTATGTGAGTAGATGAATAGTGAATTAAAGTTGATGTGATGTGTAAGAATGATTGGTTGATATTATTTAATTATATTGATAATATTGAAGATAGTGGAGTTGAGTTAAAGTTGAGTTAAATTTGAGTTTTGATTGGTTTTTTTACTGTACAATTTGTATCCAATCATCCCCTTAAGTGCTGCAGGTGTGAGATTCGTTTTGCTGGCAGTGTCTATGCTATAGATGTTTGAGGTTCCAATCATATGATGCTGACATTATGTGTTTTAGATGTCTTCATGAGAATTTCTTATTATTGAGTTAGCTACATTTCGGTTTTTTAAATCTCCTTGATAGCATGTCGGTATCTTCAGTTATATATAAATACTGAGGTCTTGTCAGTCAATTGTTTCCAGTTTATTTTACAGCATGTCTGTTTCATGTGTTTGATGATTTATGAGCTGCTAAATGCCATTATTTGTTTCTAATGTCTTCATGAAAATTGTAGAGGCATGTCTTAGGATTCATATGCAACTAGATTCGGGTTTATATGAATTATGTGTTGCATTTGGTGTCAATTTAAAAAAAACAAAAATCGCTGCATGTTATTATTTTTGCCAAATTGAGTTGTGAATTCTAAAAAAAAAATCTCTTCGTCAATTTTCATGTTTATGTGTCCTATGTGACTTAACTGATTAGTATTATAATGTTGGCTAGAAACACTTGCGAGAGAAGCTTTCCGCTAGACCTCGAAGTGTGGAAGCTATAAGCTGTATATGTGGTCGAACTCGTTTAGGACCGCCGGCACGATTAACTACCTGAGTAAAAGCTATCGTGACGGCCGGCATTGTTAGTCGGAAGGGTCAAGCAAGCTAACCATTCTAATATTCAGCGATGACTGCCGAGTTAGAATTTTTCCGGGCAGTGATGCCAATGTTCGAATTCCATGGGAAGTCTTGTAAGGAAACCTTTTTCTATCTGAGTATCTAGGAAACTATGGACCCAAAAATTGAAAATTTCTGGTATATACCTTGAACTAAACGCCGAACCTGGATGGGTGTACCCACGCGAAGTGGTGGCCGAGCCTGCACGTCCGTGCTGAAAGACGTGAGGCCAACTGTAGTGGCCGACCGTTGACTCGCACGAGAGCTGCCACCGCCATCGCCGAACGCAGGAAATCCCAGGCAGTGTGTACGGCAAAACCTTGACCTTGCATCTGGTCTTCGAACAGGTGCACGCACGCATCCCAGCGCCTCGCTTATGCAGCGCCAGTGTGTTGTGTCATCTCTCGGGTGACAGTGCATTAAACTCCGAACTGACTTTGTTCTTTTGGGTCGGTAAACCAGTATTCTTTGTTATGTATGTTGACCTTTGAAACCTTCCTCTCGAACTTTAAAATGAGGGCTTCAAGTTGTATGAAGTCTCTCGGGTGATAGTGTGTTGTGTCATCTCTCGGGTGACAGTGCATTAAACTCCAAACCGACTTTGTTCTTTTGGGTTGATAAACCAGTATTCTTTATTATGTGTTGACCTTTGAAACCTTTCCTCTCTAACTTTAAACCGAGGGATTCAAGTTGTATGAAGTCCCTAACCACCAACTCTCGATATGTGAGGCTAGTGCGTATGCCGAGTTGTTCGTTGATGATATAGTTCGACTTCACGGGGTGCCCGTGGAGATCGTGTCTGATCGGTGACCCAAAGTTCACAAGCCAGTTCTGGAGGACTCTGCACCGAGCCATGGGGACGAGGTTGGAGTTCAGCACCACCTTTCACCCCGTGACAGATGGCCAGTCGGAGCGGACGATCCAGTACCTAGAGGATATTTTGTGGGCTGCGGTCTTGGACCGGAGCCTGACTTAAGAGACTGCCCTTCTGTTGGTCGAGTTGACTTATAACAACAGCTATCATTCCTCGATCAAGATGGCCCCTTATGAGGCTTTGTACGGGCGAAAGGTCCGAACACCCTTGTATTGGGATGAGGTCGGGGAGAGGAAAATCATGGGTCCGGAGTTCATTCGTAGGCCTTCGGAGGCTGTTGAGGAGATCCGAAAGAATATCCGGTCTGCACAAGAGAGGCAGAAGGTCTATGCCGATCGGATGAGGCAGGAGCATGTGTATGCAGTAGGTGACCATGTCTTTCTGAAGGTCTCGCCCATGAAGGGTGTGATTCGCTTCAGAAAGAAAGGGAAGCTTCGGCCTCTCTATATCGGACCTTTTGAGATCCTTGCCCGAGTCGGAGACTTAGCTTATCGGCTGGCTTTACCACCGGACTTGTCGGGAGTGCATGATGTATTTCATGTCTCGATGTTGCGTAGATACGTACATTATCCCAACCACGTGGTGGACTTCGGCGAGCTGCAGGTCGAGTGAGACCTTACCTATGAGGAGGTACCGGTAGCCATTTTAGACCAGAAGATCCATCAGTTGAGGAACCGGGCGGTGAGTCTTCTGAAGATGCAGTGGAGCCGACATGATGAGTTCGAGGCGACTTGGGAGAAGGAGGTCGAGATTAGGAGGAGATACCCGAACTTCTCGTTTTGAGTCCCTTGTATTTTTCTTTTAGTTTTTAGTTTCTTTTGTTTTTGAATCCCGAGGTCGGAATTCTTTGTAAGGTGGGTAGACTGAGCGCCCCGTTTATTCGTGGATTATTTGAGAATTATTTATGATTTATTTATTTTCATTATTATTATTATTATTGTTGTTGTTGTTGTTGTTGTTGTTGTTGTTGTTGTTGTTGTTGTTGTTGTTATTAATTGTCTAAATGTTTAAATGTTTAAATGCCTATTATTATTATTAATAATAATAATGAACGTGTGTATCGATTATATAGTATCTGGATTTTATTTTAAATGTCGAGCGATCGGACCGAGCCCGTAAAATAGCAATAAATCGGCCTGATAAGAAACCCGCGAGCCCGTCTAGCGAACCGAGAGCCGGCCCAGCTTAGCTCGAGCCCGATTTTTCTCCTCCTGTGCGTGTGTGCGTGAGAGTGTGTGCTTGTGTGAGTCTTGAGAAGGAAGAAAAGAGAGAACCCTAGCAGCTTTTTATGTTCTCGCTCGATCGTATAGCAAACATATGTTTCTTTCTCTCTCGTTCATTCACCCCGCAGCCATCTCGTCAGATTTTATTTTTCTTCTCCCTCACGACAAAATTCTCTCTCGCCTTTCTCCTTCGCTCGATCAGTAGATCATAAAATCCCTCGACATCTTTCTCTCGCCATCGACCGATCAATCTCGCTCGTTTTTCTCTTGAAATCCCATCATCGCCGATCAGCATCCTCATCTCCTTCGCGATGATCCCTCGCGAGTTCGCCGTTCCCACAAGCAGAATCCCCGACGACCTGTCATCCTCCTCGCACTGCAACTCCATCACCGCCTGTTCGCGAGCTTTCCTTCGCCGCGAACTAGCAGCCTCGCTGTCAACCAGTCGCGCAACCCTGCTCGTGAACTCCCCTTCTCCGTCGCAGACCAGCAGCAAGTCGCTGCTCCTTCCACCGGCGAGCCCTCCGCCATCGCAACAATACCGGCGATCTCAGCAGCAAGCCCTCGCCGTGAGCTAACAGCAACTCCTCCGCGAGCCCATCTCAGCCCGCGACCAGCAGCCCTCCTCCGTTCGCGATTTTCCGGCGAACCCCTCCTTCGGCGATCCTACTTCTCCACGTGAGACTCTCGTAGCCAGCAGCCCCCGAGCTTCCTTTTCTCATTCTTTTTTCGAGTGTTTCCCGAGGACGGTACTTAGGCTCGAACCTCGTCTCATTCAATTTCGTGTTATGCGATGATATGACTTGTTATTTGTTATCGTATTGTTGCTCCTTATTATCGAATCAAAAATACATAATAATTAAAGTGAAAGATTATAAGATTTTATCTTCTATCGTTTTTAATAACACCGAGTTGGACCTCGAACAACGTGTTTTATGATTTATCGAGTGTTTACGTCTTAAATAATGGAAATCGAGGCTTTCTTAACATATAAATTACGTGATTTCGAGGCTATGTTGTTGTGTGATAGTTTTGAGTTGATGAAGGCATGAAAATTCAATTTGTGAGCCTCAGTTTGCGCTCTATTTTTGCTAACAAAGAAGCTGTTTTTTGGACAAGTGTTCTTCATAAATTTTGTAGTGCTTTGAGTGAGGTTTCAGTGAGTTTTTGAATTTCAAGATTTAGAGTTGAAATAAATTTGATATGAATTTTTAAAGTTAGACAAGCATGCAGTTTTTCTATAAACTCGGGCTGAGACCTTGCACTTAATTCACTGCTATTTTAGATGGCCTTATCGTGCCTAAATGAAAATATATTCTTCATGAACAATATAGTAGTTGTTGTTAGCTGCCTGGGCGAATTAGAATTACGCAATTTGAAGTTTTGGTTGATTTTATATGATATTTCTAAGTGGGATGTACCCCCAGTTTTTATGAAACCCGGACTGTATTTATGCATTAAATGCGTGCTCTGTTTTGATGACCCAAACGTGCTCGTATGAAAAGGTTCTCTTCATAACAATTGTATAATTTCATATGTAGATTCCGTAGGTTTTGAATTTGTACAAATTGGAGTTGTGTAGCTTGAGTTGTTGCCATTTTACTAAAGGGCTATCTATTGGAAAAGTAGTTCTCCGGACTGTTCTGTGAACTGAATGTTTATTACTTAACCTCATTGATAATGTCATAATTGCCCAATAGAGTCTTCAAAACAGTTGTAGTAAATTGAGTTAGCTGCCCTAGGGTTTTAGAATTTCAGTAATTTCATGTTTGTAGCTCCTGTTATCTTGGAATTACGGAAGTGCTGTAAGTTGTTCTTTTCCTTTCCGGACTGCAGTTATGTTTTGTGTTGTTGTTGATTTATCTTTGTGGAGATGTCAGAATTTGCTAAAGTTTTCTTCACAAAAATTGTAGCTTTATTCTTACCTTTCTATGAGTACCAGATTCATATTTTTATCATGACTGTAGCTCGAGTTATCCTCAAAATATTGCCATCCTGTTTGAATGTTTTTTACTGCATCCTTATGTGAATGTTTGTTGATTTATCATGTAGATAATGACCTCGTATGATTCTAAGTTGTTCTTTAAAGTTGTATATATATGTCTTAGGAATCACATGCCACTGGTTTCATGTTATTTCGACTTATGTGCTGCTAGTTGTGATCATTTATAAATCGCTGCGCATATCATGTTTTACAAAATCACTTGTTGATTTTCTAAAATGGCACGCACTATCGAAATGCACGATTATATGACCTAAGTGATATATTTCTTTATCCATGTAGTATGTTTGATCCTTAAATGCCCTTAGAGTTAAAAGTTAAGCAAACCAAGATATCCAACAACCGAAAAGACTTAAACATAAAATATTTTCAAAGAATGCAAGCAAGGCGAAGCCAAGCGAGCTAGTTTTCAAAGTTCATATATATATATAAGACTAGCAAGTTTAAAATAAGCCTTGATAAGGTTCTAAGGCAAGTCCTAACGAATGTAGGTAATTGAAGAGGCAAGCCTCGACCTACGCCCTTGCTTGTCGAGTTATTTTCAATCCGGAAATCCAGGTGGGTTAGTTATTCTAGAATGTCTGTGCATATGTGTGTAGTTTTTATAGAATGTGTTAAACCGGTGTGATCTATGTATGCATGTGAGCATGTAGTCTACTGATAGCCATCGGTACTGTTGTCCCCGTAGATACTGTTACCCTTACGAGGTAAATCTCCTTTAGACCTTCAGATAAGGCCGTGTACTTACGTGGCACGCACTCCCGTGTCAGAGATATGGCACGATTGAGCGTAGATGTGCACATGAGTGGCCATAGCTATAGAAAGAGTCATAGATATGACTAGAGATGTGACATGATTTATTATTGTTTATGTTCATGCTGCGACCATACCATCTTAACATATTCTGAGTTGTTCATATGGATAGTGTGAGTACAATATTTTCCAACTGTAGTCACTTCCACCTGCTCTTCACGGATGCAGGTTAAGCAGTTGGCGGGTGACGAGGCAAGACGAGTGGTGGTCTCGTTTAGCGATTTATGATTATCAGTATTATTGCTTCTGCTTTTATGAATTCATTATGACTTGGATTGTCCTTTCCCGCATGATTTGAGATGTTGATTATGTCATTTGAATCTTGGATAATGTTTGGTTTCATGGTTTTGGAATTTATTAATTGGTAGTAAGATTTTATAACTA
This sequence comes from Striga asiatica, assembly GCA_008636005.1. Classification (NCBI taxonomy): domain Eukaryota; kingdom Viridiplantae; phylum Streptophyta; class Magnoliopsida; order Lamiales; family Orobanchaceae; genus Striga; species Striga asiatica. Next base: position 230,692 of record BKCP01005639.1, read on the forward strand.
TCTATCATGCAAGTTCCGAATTTAATTGATGTGTTTGGATTTTCGATTAATAGTTCTTGGTAGTTAAGTAGCGCCCACTAATTTTTAGATTAAATTAAAGATTTGCGAAAAAATTAACTCCGATTTTTATTAAATAAATTTGTTAAATATTTTAAAATAAAGTGGGGCATTACAACTGTAGCGCCCCGTTTATTTATGAATTATTTGGAATTATTTATTATTATTTTTATTGTTATTAATTAATATTAACGTTTTTATTATTATTATTATTATTATTATTATTATTATTATTATTATTATTATTATTTATATTAATATCTAATTGTCATTAAATGATTAAATGCCTATTATTAATATTATTAATAAATTAAATGATGTGGGTGGTATATATATAAATATTATTTGAATTTCATTTTAATAGTCGTACGTCGAACCGAGCAACGTATGAATTTTGGATCGAGCCGAGAGAACCGATCGATTTTGAGTCGAGCCCGAGCCCATTTGAAATATTTTTGGCCCATTTTGGAATTTGACTAAAAAGGACTATGCTATATTTTTTTTATCTGGCAAGCCCAAAATAGATAAATAATTATGTTCCTTCTCTTTCTCCCTCCACGATCGAGCCTAAGAGATATCTGCTCGCTCGTTCAAATTGGCAGACCGAGTCTCAAGGAGATTTTACCTCCAACTGACGCGATCACTCTCCTCTCTCGGCTATAAACCTGAATAAATAGATTCTCCATTATTTCAAAAATCAATCACGCCCTCAGCACCTTTCTCTCATCGACCTCACGAACAAAACAGAAAAAGAAATTTTTTTCTTCTTTCCGTTGTTTTATTTTTCCTCTCTTGCCAAAACCCGTCACCTCACCTCAGACCATCATCATCTCCGTCCATCCTCAGTCACCTCTCATCTCCTTCCCCCACATCATCGCTGCTCCTCCACGTCGCCATTTCCGGCGAGTTTCCTGCGCCAGCAAACTAGCAACCTCCGACGGCCTCTCCCCTCCGCGACGACCACAGCAATGTACAGCGGTTACGGCGACTTTTCATTCGCGAGCATGCCACGACCGACGTGAACCAGTAGCCGCGAAGCTTTCCTTTTCTGGCGAGTCCTGTCCGCGAGCTCTCATTCTCCGTCGAGCCGATTGTCTCTCGCCTCTTCTTTCCGTTTTCGAACACTTTCCCGAGATCGGCAGCGAGACTCGACCTCTCGTTATTTATTTACGTGTTATTTTCGTGATTAAGATTATAAGTTCATATATATATCGTTCGGTATCTCGTGAATTGACATGGCTTATTTGGCCCTCGTTCGTTTATGTTGAACTCTATTTTGTTGCTATTATTAGTCGTGTATATATGCTCTTTTAATTCTTTTTTAGGGAGAATCACATGAGATATATGCGTGGTTTGATAAGAGGCGAAGTTCATTTTGAATGCACGATTTGTCTCGAAAATACTGCCCTGTTATGCTGCGATTATGACCCTCAGAAACCCGTAATTTGAAGTTGCTATCTTATTATGAAATGTAGTATGTTCGATTGGATGTATCTGGGATTTTGAATTTCTCGATTCCGAGTTATATCGAATAAGTTATGATTCTTACGAGAATATTGCGCGTCCAGTTTTCCTGTTACCCGGCACCATAGGTGTATTTAATGTGTGACCTGTTTATCATGTCGTAATGTACTCGTATGAATTTATGCTCTTCATGAATGTTATATGTCTATTTCTTACCTTTCAAATGAGATAACTTTCATGTTCATATGTGCTTTGAAGCTCTAGTTGTGTTCTTATGAAAGTAGACATGCATGAGATAGGGATTTATATTTTGGCAGAAACCTGATGTTAAATGTTAACTGATTTTACACTATCCAAATGGTCGTATATGCTTCTGTGTTCTAAATGAAAGTTGTAGAGGCATGCTTTAGGTATAATTTAAAACTTTAACCATGTCATTTGGAGGTCTGTAGCTCGATATAGAGGATATAACACTGAAGTTCTGTCTTTATCACATGTTAATCTCTGACAGGTTTGTTGAATCAAATGTTTTGTGATTAAACTCGCTGATAATGTGGTTATTTGCCAATGTGATCTTCAGAAAAGTTGTCTATATTTAAGTTATCTATCATTTGGTTTTTGAATATTATTAAAATCATGCCTGTAGCTCCTGTTAGTTGTCATTTACTGAGGTTTGGTTGTTTTCATATTATCAGTTTTGGACTGTGACTCTATTTTGAATGTTTTTTATTTTATCACCTGTTAAATGGCCTTTTCCTTTAGTGTCTTCATAAGAATTGTAGATGCATGTCTTATAATTCCAATGAAACTTGATTCATGTTCATATGAGTTGGGTGCTGAGAATTATGTAAGTTTTAAAAACGCTGCCCGGGTTAAGTTTTAATAACTTATGTGATATTTTCGGAAATGTGATTTCTTTGATTTAATCCATGCTTAAATGCTTACGTGAGCTTATTTAGACTAAGTGATTGTCGAATAGTCTTTCATAGGGATATTTTATTAAATGTAGGTGCTTGACGAGTCGAGCTCGCCGCCTACCCTCATTTTATAATTTATCTCGATTCCTACCAGGTGGGTTAGTTATTCTAAAATACCTGTGCATATGTGTGTTTAAATATGTTTAACCGGTATGATCAATGTATGCATGTGAGCATGTAGCCTATCGATGTGAGCTTGATGGCCATCGGTACGGTTGTCCCCGTATGATGAAATACGGTTACCCTTACGAGGTAAATCTCATTAAGACCTATGAGAAGGCCGTGTCATTGATGTGGCACGCACTCCTATGTTTCATTGATATGGCATGGCTGAGACTTGATGAGAGTAGATGTGCACATGAGTGAGTCTTTGATGAGACTAGAGTCATTGATGTGACTGGAGATGAGACATGATGTTTATTATGAACTCATGTTGACTTGGATTTTCCTTTCCTGCATGTTTTGAGATATTTAATATGTCATTTGAAAACTTGGATAATGTTTAATTTCATGATTAGGAAATTATTAACTGCTAGTAAGATTTTATGACTATGTATCATGCATGTTCCGATTTTTATATGATGGTTTGTATTTTCGGTTAATAGGTTCTTGGTAGTTAAGTAGCACCCACTGAGTTTTAAATTAATTTGAGGTTTGCGAATTTATTATGATTTTTATTAAATAAATTTGATAAATCTTTCAAAATAAAGTGGGGCAATACACTTAGTCTTGATATTGGCGGTAAAACTCTAGAGCTCGATGCGTTTGTGATCGAGATGAGGGACTTTGACCTCATACTCGGAATGGATTGGTTGGCGAAGTTCCAAGGGACATCCGATGCCGAGACAGAGAGGTGATACTTCAGATGACCGGGGAAGAGCGAATCACGTTCTTCGGGACGAAAGCTAGGACCTTGTCATGTGTCATCTCGATGGAGAAGGCGGCCAAATATCTACGGAAGGAGGACTATCAAGGCTATCTGGTGAACATTGTCGGGGACTTATCGGAGGAGCAGACGCTCAGTGTAATACCCCACTTTATTTTGAAAGATTTATCGAATTTATTTAATAAAAATCACAATTTTTTTTCGCAAATCTCAATTTAATTAAAAACTCAGTGGGCGCTACTTAATTACTAAGAACTAATAATCGCAAATACCATCATTCATTAAGTTCCAACCATGAAATCAAAACATAATCGAATTCTCAAAAACAAGTAGGAAAGAAATCCAAGTCTATCAATATAACAAGTAAGCGGAAGCTCCGATAACTAACATCAGTTCTTAAATGCGGAAATAATTAATAATCATAAATAAAGAAAACAAGACCACCCACTCGTCCTGTCTCGTCAGCCGCCACTGCTTAACCTGCATCCTTGAAGAGCAGGTGGGAGTGAGTACAGTTTGAAAATATTGTACTCACACTATGCATATGAACAACTCAGAATATGTTAATATGGTATGGTCGCAGCATGAACATAAACAATAATAAATCATGTCTCATCTCTAGTCATGTCTATGATCCTTGCCATTGCTATGGCTCACACATGTGCACATCTACGTTCAGCCGTGCCATATCTATGACACGGGAGTGCGTGCCTGTAATAGCCCAAATCTGTATTAATAAAAGTGATCAGTTTTAGTTCCAAGTTTGAACTATTTCTTTTTATTAATACTGCTCGTCTTGAGTTCTGAGCCCAGTTATCAGCTATTCAATCTCAGTTATTAATTCCGGTCCATTTATTTTTTTAGCAATGGATTTTATTCAGTCGGAATTAATTATTCCAGTTGACGAACAATCGAGACCGAGTATGTTTCGATAAATCGTCCAAGTTAAGCCGTGTCCGGAACCGAGTCATTCGGTCACGAGTATCGCGCCTAGCCGAGTCTCGAGCCCTAGTCGTCCTGAGACTTGTTCGAGCCCTAGTCGTGCTCATAGCCTTACTTAGAATATTTTTTAAGTGTGTGATCATTCGTATCGAGCCTAGACTAAGCCACTCGGTCGAGAGGAACCACACACCGAGCTCGTGCAAAGGTTCGAGTCCTCGCGCCCAAGGTCGCGCGCCTCACCGAGTTCGAATGGCCAAGCTATGGACGAACACTTATATAATTTTTCCAAGTGTTTAGACATCCATTTTCAGCAATGGACTAAGTCTTAGTCCCGGCCCAAGTGAAAAGTCGCGCCCTAGTCCGTGCGCCTAAGCCCTCGCGCGAGTTCGTGTATGGCCCAAGTCTTGGCCATGTTTTCCAAGAATTTTTCTAAGTCTTGTGGCATATAAGTGAAGCCATCACTTAGCCCTTGGAGAGTTTTACCATCGGCCCAAAAAATGGCACATCCCAGCCGCGTGCAAGTGCCGCACCCAGCCCAGCCGTGCCGTGCGCCTAGCCCACTTGCGAGTACTTCCTTGGCCCAAAGCATGAGATTTTCGAGCCCAAATCTTGGCCCAATACCATGCGAGTAATTAGGTGATTAAAGAGGGTTAATTCAGCTCAAGATGCCCTAAGTATGGATTAAGGAAGTCAAAGTCCAATTAGTACCTAAGTGGAGTATGGGCATGAGGAATATTTAATTACCTTGTGTAAGAGGATGTCCCCTCTTTTTCCTTGTGCTGACCAGAGTTGTTCCCCACCAGTTAGTGCCTCGGTCAGACTCCAAAGGATGCTGCCAGACCCACCAAAAATCAGTCCCAAGGCCACCCACCAAGTCCCCATGCGCGTGAAAAGAGGAGAGCCATCCTTGTCTCCACTTGAAGGCCTTGTGATCTCCGCCCCTCACACCCTATATAAGGATCATTTCTCAGCTGTGTTAAGGCCATTTGAAAACTATAGTAGCTGTGTCAAGTGCTTGAAAACTATAGTAGCTGTCGGAGGCTCGACTCTCCTTAAGCTACATAAACATACAAGCAAATAAATGCTAAGTATCATGTTCAATTATATACTAAGATGCTCGGTTCTATATGCTCACTTATCTGGATGAAAAGGAACAACTAATGGCTCGCTTAGAAAATATATTCTAAGTCTGGATTTTAAACTGAAAAACTTAAACTGACTGTATGGCCCGAAAAAATATTAAAATTCTGGAAAGAGACTTGGACTGAAAGTCACGAATCAAAACGGACTCGAACCACCGGTCGAACCGGCCAGTTCGCTGAATGGCCAGACCGCCGGCTCGGGCTGAATCGGGCGGTCGGGCGCTGGCTCGTGCTGACCTGGATTGGTCCCGCCCCGGGCCTACACGATTGGTGCCTGTCGGGTGCTGCTGGGCTCGGCCAAGACTCGCTGGGCGCGCTGGAGTGCGGCTGGCACAGCACAGGCGTGACTGGACATGGGGCAGACGCGGACTGAGGCTATGCTGGTGTCCCTGAGGGTGCTGGGCACTCGGGCGTGCTGCTAGGCACGTCCCGAGGCCAGCTGGGCTCAGCAGACTCATCTCGGGTGTTGTTGCCACGCGTACTGGTACTACTCAAGACTTACTTTGCACGGGGTGTTGGGTTATGTGAGGAACGTCAGCAATGTGCACATTCAAATCTATTGAATAGTAAATCCTAACGCAGCGGAATCTATAGTTAGCATTAGAACTTACGGTTTAAAATTTTTGCCGACTCAGAGACGTTTCTGACTTCCTTTGATGGAGATCGTCTGATTACCACAACTCAATCGGTTGAAGAGTTTGGCCTTTGTCGACTCTAGTCGAGTGTTGAATCACGAACGGATCATCGGGATGAACTTCTCGGGTTTGGGCCGGTTGGACAAGTTTGGATCAGTCTCGGGTTGGGTCGATTTGCAGCGGTTCGGTCACGGACGCGGGTCATGGACGGCAACTGGTCGGGATCGGTTGGTGCGGGTCGCATGTCGCTGGCTGGTCGCGTGTGGCGTGTCGCTGGTGCAACGCGTCGGGCGTGTCGCGCAAGGCAGCAGGTCGCGTGGACGTGCGGGCGACAACTCCTGGTCGAGGTCTCCTGGTCGTGCGAGGAATCCTGATCGAGCGAAGGATGTCGGTCAAGTTTCACGCGAGGAATCCTGGTCGAGCGCGGGTTGCTGGGCGCGTAGTGCACGGTCGCGGAAAGCAGATCGACGCTGGGCAGGTGTTCGCGAGCAGAGGCGGTAGACACGGCGTCGCTGGGTTCACGGTCGAGAACTGGGCACGATGAACGGCTGTGCGCAATAGCAGACGGGGCTTGCGGTTGCACACGGCTGGGCTCGGGCGAGGTCTGGGCGGCAATCAACGATAGCGTCGGTTTTCCGCTGTGGTCGGCGGCGGCGACTGGCTGGGAAAGATGACCGGAAAGTATGGCTTTGAGGTTTAAAGAAATCTCACCTTAAAGCCTTCTAATGTATTACCTAAACACCTACTTCAATTAATCTTGGTGGTGCGATTAATTGAATTTTCCTAACTCTCGAATATGTATTAATCTCGATTTTCGTCTCTTGTGTAAGACCTTAAAATCGAGCCTCTCAAGTGCTTCTCAAGAGGTTGGGACATGGTGTATTTATAGGCTCCATTAGGGACCTTAAGGAGGTGCCAAATATGGGCTTATCCCATTAGGCTAAGGAATCCTAAATCTACTCCATAAGCTAATCCCAACTAGGTCATGATTCCTTTCTCCTAACATCACCTTCTAGAAGACTCTCAAGTCTCCTAACCCTAGGTAATATTCTAGAAGGAATATTCCCTATCTCATGGAATATTAAATATGGAATAAAATTAATTCTTAAAATCCTAATAATATTAAATAATAATATATCCCACTAGAATATTATTATTGTTCTCCCATTTGGCTCCAATTTAATCAATTAAATCAAACCTCCACTTGATTAATATTTATTAATCTGATTGATTGATTTACCTCCCTATGTTTAAGATATAACGTCCGTTGATTAATTAAATTACTGACAAAATAATTAATCAACTTCTTATTCATTTCCGAAACTAGTACCACTCAGATCGTTAACCATTATGTCGGAACACATCCGCCTGCAGGGCTTGACATAATATTCCTTCCTGAGCTCATTTCGGGGACGTCATCAACCCAGCGCACTGGGACACAGTGACCGTAAAGAATTTATAATAGCACACTATATAAATATTCTTATTTACCAAAATACCGAGTATGTCATCCTAACAAAATAGGAATCACCCTTGGTAAATAAAATAAATAAGTAATAAATATATATGCCTATTTTATATTATCTTACAGCTTTAGAGAACGCATCAATCACTGAAGGTCTAGATTACAACAACGATCAGTGAGTCTCATAATCTTTGCCTTCCACGGTCCTGTTCAATACTTAACATAAGTACTAGTGTAGTTCTCCAGTCAAAGATCAACTGAATCAAGAATACACTACAGTCTTTTTCCAAGTGGGGTCTCACTGCCAGTCTAGACTGTGAACAAATAATTTAGTCTTACAAGGAACCGATAGGTGACCTTTCTGTTCGAGACACCACGAACCACACTATCTCAATGTAAGTCAAGGAGTATGATTGCATAAATAAATAAACGGCAAGCATATGTACTTTGACCGAAACATGATTGCCAGATCAAAATGGAATTGTTCATATCTGAAAGCCAAACTTTTACAGCATATCTAACAATCTCCCACTTATGCTTAATAAGCTCATGGCTATCGCTAACCACAATTTTCTTTCAATCTAATTCTCAAAGAATTGTTGTCCTTTCTGCCATACATCCGACTCCCAATCCTTTAACATGACCATCATCCGCTTTCGTCGGAAAGCCAATCCTAAAAGGATTCACTTGGTTGTCTACCGATGTAACTAGGCGACAAACATCCACCCTGTCGCAGTCCTTTGCAACTGGCGTACTTGCTCTATGTGCCACTTGCTTTATGAACTAGTGATTCCTCTCTGTCTTAACTGCACCAACTGTCATCACAATCCATTGTGACCTGACTTGGTCTGACAAGGTTTCACATTTTTAGTTCAATGGCAAGTCCAATCTCTACGTCGCTCGCCTTTTGGGAAGGGACGTACTGAGTTTCTTATGGTGGAATTTTCAACGTATTACCGTTTGACATTCCTCCATTCTGCTTGGCTCCCACAAGTGAAACAAACCATAAGGTGGTTTTTACTTGTTTGTTCATGTCCTGATTAGAAATCAGAATCCTTTGTAACCCATAGGTTGCTTATGGTTCGTTCGGTAATCCTACAAATTATCCTTAGCCTTCTCACGGCACTCGATCATATGTTCTACCTTGAACCAACTGCTCCTGTCTAGGATCACTTCGATATCTACTCATTATGCCTTCGGCAATAATAGACATCAGGTCTCATTTACTACATGACACATACTGGGCTTCTTTTTGCTGAGGACAAAGAATTGCCTTTGTGTCATGCAAACTTCGAATGAGCCTTATGATAGTATCTGGATAATGAAATTCAGGATAATCACAACATATCTTTCTTGTGATCCTCAATCTCAAGAAAATTTGTTGATTGCGAATCCTTCATGTCCAACTACTTGGATAACCACACCCTTGTGTCTTTCAACACTCTCACACTGTCCAGTGATCAAGATGTTGTCAACACATAGTTACAAAAATACCACCACGCTTCCATTGCGCCACTCATAATGCTCATTTGTTGAATAATCGAATCCACGATTCGAACTTATCACCAATGTCCAGCTCATTATAATCCATAAATGAACTGTTTCAGTCTAGTGACTAGATGCCTTTAGCCCTTTCCTAATGAACACTCCTGGGTGCTGCTCATGGATACTCCCACAAGACTCCCGATTAAGGAAAATGTCTTGACATCCACTTTGCCTAATCTCATAACTCATATGAGTGGCAATAGCCTTAAATTTGGCTACTTTGTGAAAAACCTAACTCATAGTAGATCCCATTCTTTCTGAGTTTACTATTTCACAACAAGCCTTACATTTATACAGACTTTAAACATGGCTACCGGTGAAAAACTTACTCATAATAGATCCCATTCTTTTTGAGTTTGTTATTTCACAACAAGCCTTGTACTAAAGTCTTCACTTATAGATTTCGTCCAATAGCCCATATGCTACTTGGTAATTCTATAAGAACCCAGATCTGATTAGAGTCCACAACTCCAAATCAGAAATCATTAAAACTTTGCTAAGTTTCTACATCTTTGTCTTGGATCTACTCATTGTATAACTAGGGATGAATTCAAGTTTACTAGAGACTAAGTCCGAGACTTTCTCAAAACATGAATATCATGTTCTCGTGTTTCCTAGAGACCAAGTCCAACGACTCTCTCATTGTCACGATTTCATGGAGTTGTTTTGCAACCCTCCCACTACAACGATGTTCCCTCTGCAAAAGTGTATAGCACAAAATACGTGTTGCAGTCTTTATTGTGGTATCACATTTGTACTCTTGGTAACAAAGTTGAACTTTCACCTTTATCTTTCCTCAAAACAATTCTACAAATGGATCTTGTGGTGTATTACTTAGTATTCCTCTAAAAATCAGGCATTTGTGTTAGCGATCACCTTCTGACTTATAGTACTATAATCCACTCATTTCTCGTTATCATGAAGTATCCCAAAATAGCCTATTTTCCGAACAACCTTTCCAATCCTATTAGTATCATCTTTTCCAGCACGTGTGCCGAAACACTCTGAATCTGAATGTATTCCTGACTAGGCCTACGCCTCCGTCTACAATTCATTCAGAGTAATGACTACTATCTTAGATGGAACTATGTTCAGAACTTACCCTGCTATTTGCATAACTCCAATACGAAAAAGTGAAATTCCTAATAACTCATCCTTGACATAACCAATTTACTTAAAAGACATTTTCCTTCGTCAAGTTACATCGTCCCGTTCCGATGAACTAGATGCAACATGTTGAGACCAAATCTCAACATCCAGCAAGTATTTTCATGATTTTCCAAAAGGTATTAGTCACTACGGTTTTGATCGTAATGCCACTGATACAATAATCTCGACATTTTTCTATAACTGCCATTGCACTCTTTCGATGTACTTAAGCTATGGAATGTCACTTAATGTACCCTGTTTTGAACAAATTTCTTCAAAGAAAAATATTCAAGACTACTTTTTGTTCTAAAAATCATAGAACTTCACAAATCGGATGAATTAATCCTAACATATGTTTGGCTTCTAATCCCTTAATCTACAAAAAGTCATTTGTGTCATTTTAGCTACCAAGTATAATTCGCAGGTCTGATAATTTCATCCATTCCCAAAGAACCCATGAGTTCCATGGCTATCCACCTTTGAATTGTACTATTGCTAAAATATCCAAACACTAGATGCCAAAATAATGTATGATTCATTCATTGAAGGACCTTTCTTCTTATTGGTTCTAGTCGACGTGCTATTTATTTTATCTACTGCACTTGTGAGATATTTTGACTCATTGAGTTCATGAATTGTCTACCCACATACCAAATGGATAAAACGTCACATTCTTACCTATACCCAATTTAGAAACTGAACACAAGTTCTTTCTAAAACTTGGCACGTAAAGACAATTACTCATAAATCAAAATTTCTATAGAAAACTCATTCTGAGATAGTTTTGGTTCCTTTGAGTTTACAAACTGTCCTACCTTGTACCAAATGGATAAAATATTTTGCTTTTCAAAACAACAAACATAACATCCATATACAATTTAGAAACTGAACGTGAGTTCTTTCTAAAACTTGGCACATAAAGACAATTACTCATAGACCAAAATTTCTATAGAAAACTCCCACTGCAATAGTCGCCACTTACGTAGCAAAACCCATTCTAGATGGTAATCTACTTATCACATGTCGAATGGTTTCCTGGAACCTTTTTACATAATTAGTGGTTACGTATCTATTCACCAGGTACTGATAGATAACACCATTAAAAATGTTTCGACTATCTAGTGAATTAATATTTACCTTTCTTGTCTTAAGAATAGGACAGTTCATCTTCCTATGTCATTTTTGCTTAGACCGGATACACTCGTCCTTTGACTTGTATTCCTCAGCAAAATAAGACACTATACAAGTTCTATTTCTAATCATATTTGAACAAGTAAATTATCTTTGAGAATTACGGACAACGGAATGAAAGACATTTTGAATTCCTGGGATCATGCAAACAGAGTCTTTACTGAGTCAAGTGTTTTTGAATTTAACATCAAATATTGATCCCTTCAAAACAACATTTGAATAGATTCACCGACACCTCAAAACACCGAATCCCCGCAGGCCACGGAGTGTGGACGTCTACGGTTCAATACATCGCAAGAGGAGGGATTAATCCCATTAATTAACATACCATCCAAACAATACTTAATTAATAGTCGGTTCATCTTTTGGCCAGTGCACTGAGTCAATGTGTTCCTCGTTCTTTTGAAGAAGGAACTATTGAAATAAAAACAAACTTTTCTTGTGGGAATATCGTTTTAATTTGCACTTTAAGTGTAATCCATTAATTGGTACCAAGTTTACTACCAAAATCATACGTTCATCTGTGGATGATCCGTACTCTTTTGTAATAGCTCGGTACTACCATCCTGAAGGAGATTTGTCCTTGTGAACTGTGAGATAAACCGTCCTGTGGGATCGATCTAAACCACTTCACTAACAAACCAATAATGGAGGCCGTGGATACAATTTATTTCAATCCATTCACACTTAATATTTTAATTTAAGGGATTTTCCTAAACATGCTCCTAATAATTTAATTTGCACATAAAGCAATTAAATCACATAAGAACATGCATAATTAAAAGCAATGATAAACAAGGAACTAAAATCCAACTATCATGGCCATTTAATTAATCTCCAGCTTTTCAAAGAAACGCAATCCTGTCCTTGTCGAACTGCGTCTTTCTTTTTCGGGATTTGGAATTTCCTTTTTCGCCGTGACTCCCACTTTTCGTCTTGAACAAGTCGTCATCGGGAAAGTCGCCATCGGGTCTTCTCCGTTGGCGTGTGTCTACTGCCGTTGTCGCCCGCACTTCTGTTAACCTGGGTCCGTGCGCCTCCGCTGCTCATGCCTTAACAATACTCGCACTTGGCAGCAAGCTGCTTACGAGTATGTCTGCATTTGCACGGTACCACGTGTCCATCAACTGCGGGTTCGCGGGGTAGCCTGCCTCGTCTCGTCGAGAGATGTCCGCGTTTACCGGGTCCAATGAACAATTATATTATACAAATTACATACATTGATCCTATGGCCCACGCAGGGGTCGTACATGAATGATCTAGTAAAGCATTTAAACTATGCGGTGTCCCACCGCGCGAATAAATTATTACAAACATTCACCAACCCAAAAACTCCTCGACATGTCCGAGGCTTATAAAACAACATACATGAATTAAAAGCACACATACATACATGCCATAATAGTCGGATTCAAGAATACCTGCAAACAACACTTATTTGCAATTCTAATCTATTATGCGTTGCGCCCGTACACAATTAATTCACATATATCACGCAAGTCCTAATTCGAATAGTGCACAAAATCGAATTAGCCTGGGCTCTGATACCAGTTGTTGGGTTCTGTGAGGAACGTCTGCAATGTGCACATTCAAATCTATTGAATAGTAAATCCTAACGCAGCGGAATCTATAGTTAGGATTAGGACTTACGGTTTAAAATTTTTGCCGACTCAGAGACGTTTCTGACTTCCTTTGATGGAGATCGTCTGATTACCACAACTCAATCGGTTGAAGAGTTTGGCCTTTGTCGACTCTAGTAGAGTGTTGAGTCACGAACGGATCACCGGGATGAACTTCTCGGGTTCGGGCCGGTTCGACAGGTTCGGATCAGTCTCGGGTCGGGTAGGTTTGCAGCGGTTCGGTCACAGACGCGGGTCACGGACGGCAGCTGGTCGGGACCGGTTGGTGCGGGTCGCATGTCGCTGGCTGGTCGCGTGTGGCGTGTCGCTGGTGCAACGCGTCGGGCGTGTCGCGCAAGGCAGCAGGTCGCGTGGACGTGCGGGTGACAACTCCTGGTCGAGGTCTCCTGGTCGTGCGAGGAATCCTGATTGAGCGAAGGATGTCGGTCGAGTGTCACGCGAGGAATCCTGGTCGAGCGCGGGTTGCTGGGCGCGTAGTGCATGGTCGCGGAAAGCAGATCGACGCTGGGCAGGTGTTCGCGAGCAGAGGCGGTCGACACGGCGTCGCTGGGTTCACGGTAGAGACCTGAGCACGATGAACGGCTGTGCGCGATAGCAGACGGGGCTTGCGGTTGCGCACGGCTGGGCTCGGGCGAGGTCTGGGCGGCAATCAACGATAGCGGCGGTTTTCCGGCTGTGGTGGGCGGCGGCGGACTGCGGCGACTGGCTGGGAAAGATGACCGGAAAGGATGGCTTTGAGGTTTAAAGAAATCTCACCTTAAAGCCTTCTAATGAATTACCTAAACACCTACTTCAATTAATCTTGGTGGTGCGATTAATTGAATCTCCCTAACTCTCGAATATGTATTAATCTCGATTTTCCTCTCTTGTGTAAGACCTTAAAATCGAGCCTCTCAAGTACTTCTCAAGAGGTTCGGACATGGTGTATTTATAGGCTCCACTAGGGACCTTAAGGAGGTGCCAAATATGGGCTTATCCCATTAGGCTAAGGAATCCTAATTCTACTCCATAAGCTAATCCCAACTAGGTCATGATTCCTTTCTCCTAACATCACCTTCTAGAAGACTCTCAAGTCTCCTAACCCTAGGTAATATTCTAGAAGGCATATTCCCTATCTCATGGAATATTAAATATGGAATAAAATTAATTCCTAAAATCTTAATAAAATTAAATAATAATATATCCCACTAGAATATTATTATTGCTCTCCCCATTTGGCTCCAATTTAATCAATTAAATCAAACCTCCACTTGATTAATTAAATTACTGACAAAATAATTAATCAACTTCTTATTCATTTCCGAAACTAGTACCACTCAGATCGTTAACCATTATGTCAGAACACATCCGCCTGCAGGGCTTGACATAATATTCCTTCCTGAGCTCATTTCGGGGACGTCATCAACCCAGCGCACTGGGACACAGTGACCGTAAATAATTTATAATAGCACACTATATAAATATTCTTATTTACCAAAATACCGAGTATGTCATCCTAACAAAATAGGAATCACCCTTGGTAAATAAAATAAATAAGTAATAAATATATATGCCTATTTTATATTATCTTACAGCTTTAGAGAACGCATCAATCACTGAAGGTCTAGATTACAACAACGATCAGTGAGTCTCATAATCTTTGCCTTCTACGGTCCTGTTCAATACTTAACATAAGTACTGGTGTAGTTCTCCAGTCAAAGATCAACTGATTCAAGAATACACTACAGTCTTTTTCCAAGTGGGGTCTCACTGCCAGTCTAGACTGTGAACAAATAATTTAGTCTTACAAGGAACCGATAGGTGACCTTTCTGTTCGAGACACCACGAACCACACTATCTCAATGTAAGTCAAGGAGTATGATTGCATAAATAAATAAACTGCAAGCATATGTACTTTGACCGAAACATGATTGCCAGATCAAAATGGAATTGTTCATATCTGAAAGCCAAGCTTTTACAGCATATCTAACACGGGGCACAAGGACTGGCTCGAGACCTCACCTGCATGGATGCTGGACAACGTTGTCGAGCGCTGTCGGAGGTCGCTGGGCGCGACTGGCGCCAAGACCTTGCACGCAGACGCAAACAAGCACTGCTGGGCGCTGTCGCGTGCACTAGGGCTGCGGTACCTTGCGCCTGATAGGCGCGGGCACGGACAGACACGGGGCCGGGCACTGCCGCGCTACATGCACAGCCAGTGACCATAGCCAGCCCTTGCCAGACCTCCGGCGACTTTTCCGGTGACATGCAATACATAACGTCTCAATATGATGAAATAGGCACAAAAATGCTAAGAAACACTAGTAGACCCCGGGTCTACATGCATGTGGCACGTGAGGGCCGATAAGGCTCGTGGCCACACTAAGGCACCGAATAACCATTCTCAACTTATGAAATCACTTAGTGCCCAGTGTTTAACATCAAAAATAATGACTTTAATGGCTAAGACATTGGTCATAACTTGCATGAACAGAACTAAGTCTCGGGGGTCCAAAATAACATATTTTCATGAACAAGTTAACCGAACAAACGAACTCCAATCATGCTCAAACTTATACACCATCAATGACATAATAAATGAGGGTGATTAAGCTATCAATCTCGACTTAGGCATGCATGAAACTCAATTTCCAAATTTAAGGCCATAAATTCTTAAAATTCGAAGCTTGCACTCAAACACATGCATGGCTTGATTTTTCTTCATGAAAAATCCTCAAATATCATAAATAGGCTGATTGGAAAAAGATAGCTCGAGCTAACCTTCACCGAAATGCGAAAATGGTGGCTAGGGCTTTGCTCGGGCTAGTCGTGGCCTTGAGGGATTAGGACTTGACTCGGGGGAAACTTTGCTGAACTTGGATGAATGACGAGTCTTAGAAATGTCCAAGAAACACTTTGAAATGGATGAACCTTGGTGGAAAATGGCTGGAACAAGCTGGACCTCGGTGCTCCTTCTTTTCAGGCTAGGCGCGCACGGAATGGGCAAGGTAAGTCCTTCTCGGTTTTTCCTTTGTTTCCTCTCAATATTGCTCGAACTATTATGTATCTAAGGGTCTACAATGACTGAAGAATGGTGTTTAAATGGGTGGTGGGGCGGATTGCACAAGGGACAAGGTTTAAGTGGATTTTCCCACTCCACATGCACATAGGGACTTGGGAGCTGATGGGCAGCATCTTGCACGGTTTTTGGAGAGCTTTTCAGGGCACAAATGCTGAGGGAATAAGTCAGGTCAGTCTGGTCATGAGTGGGAGACAATCCCTTACACATTAGATTAAAATAATCACATGTGCATTCCACTAACTTAGGCTAAGGATTATTGATTATGGCTTAATCTTTCTTAGGGCAACTTAAGCTTAAATTAACCCTCCTTAAGTCCTTAATACACGCATGTCTTGGGTCTTGAGGAAAATGGGCCGAAACTTCAAGAATTAGGCTCAAGAAGGTGGGCTATCGCGCTGCCAGCGCTGGGCCTGGGCGCTCTGGCCCTGGGCGCGGCCTGCTGGGCACGGGCGCGGCTTGGGCTGCGCGTGTGAAATGACTTGGGCTGAGGATATTACTAGTTCTAAGGCTGAAAATGATTCACCAACACTTAGGAAAAATGTGTAAATGCTTGGCTATGGTTGTGCAATGGCTTGGCACGGTTCGGGGCCCTTGGGCGCGAGTGGCTCGCGAGTGAACTCGCGGCACTTGCTAGGGCCGAGCTTGGGTTCTAGGGCTAGGCTTGGCACTTTTCAACACTTAGAAAACAAAAATTCAAGTGTTGTGCAACCAAGGCTCCGGAATAATTGGTGCGAGACTAGGGCTCGAGGCTAGGGTTCGGCACGAACGAAAAAAAATTCGAACATAATAACCGAGTAACTACTAATGTACTTAAAATAATTAAGCATTTAAGATCATAATTACATAACTCGGAATTTATGAAAATTACGGATTTCACTTATAGTCGAGCAGTGAAATCGTTATATTATTATTACTGATCGGGGCGTTATACGCCATCTGTAATTCCCCGTTTATTTGAGGGTTAATTGGGACTTATTTATTGTTATTATTAATCTTATTTATTGTTGTTGTTGTTGTTATTATTATTATTATTATTATTATTATTATTATTATTATTATTATTATTATTGTTATTATTATTATTATTATTACTATTTATTGAATGCCTAATTGTCAATTTAAATGTTTATTATTATTAAATTATTAATGTGTGTAATATATATATAAATATTATTCGAATTTTATTTTTAATTATCGTGCGGCGAACCGAGCTAATTTATTGGCTAAGTCGAGCCCGAGACCCACGCGCGTGTACCGGCTCAGCTGAACCGAACCGGCCGACCCGGTTTTCCTCCTAATCGTGTGTGAGTGTGTGTCTTGAGAACCATGTAAGAAAACCCTAAAGCAAATTAAATCGTGCGCTCATTCCTCGATCTGCTCTCTCAAATCCGCCCGCAGACAAAATCTCTCGCCTAATATTTTTCTCTCTTCCCCTCGCAAACACGCCGCAGCCTCTCCTTCAATATCTCACACTCGATCTCACGAAGAGGAAAATCGATCACCATCATCGTCAATTTCCTTCTCCTCCCTCTCTCACATCTTGTTCACGCAACATGAGAAATAGAAAAATCTCGTCTCCCCCTCGCGTTAGAGATTTCTCGCAGACCCGTCGCATAATCCGATCACCTCGACCACTTCGCAGCGACCCGCTTCACGTCTGCGACCAGCAGCCCCGGCGAGCTCCCCCTCCGACAGGCTCCTCCGCCGCGACCAACCTCCGCACGCAGGCCCTTCCTCCGCGACAGCAGCAACTCCGGCGAGCCACCGCAACACGTCACCGCGAGACCTCCGATCACCACCCCCGTCGAAAACCAACAAGTCGCCCTCCCTTCTTCGGCGAGTTTCCACCAGTCGCAGCACCTTCCGACCGCTGCAGCTCCACCCCTGTCGCGTGTTCAGGGCACCGCGAGCATCCCGACATTGCTCCTTCACGCGAACTGGCGAGCAGGGCCGAGTTCCGGCGACCCTTCACCGCCGTCCGCGTGTCCTCAACGATGCAACAACCGACACCTTTCAGCGAGCAACGGCTGGTCCCTTTCGGCGAGCAGCATTGGTGTCTCCATCGTCGAGAGCCGGCAGCGACACCGTTTTTTTCGTCCAGCAGCCCTTTTTCTCATGAGGGTTAACAGAGACGAGCAGTGCCGTAGATTCCTTATTGTCAGCCGGGGTTTTTATCGAGCTCCGTCAAGAGCTTTATCAAGTTTTTCCGAGAGCCACACGTGAGAAGTAGCAGCGAGCAACCTTGACCCGTTCAGTTTCGCGAGCGTGAGTGCAGAGGCCACTCGATTTCAGATTTTAATTCGTTCTTGTTTTATTCCCGAAGGAGTTATATGGCTTGACCTTCTTCAATTATTCTTTTTAGTTTAGATTGAAGGGTTATGTAGGATTTGAGGTTCATGGCGATGAGATGCATTATTTTAAATGTCTTGTGATTTTATGCGTATGTGTGATTATTTAATGTAGTAGTCTCCTCGATTTTGTGAAATCGAGTGAGATCATGATATAAATCGTGAAAATGTTGTGGATATGGAACGTTGGAAAGTCCTTGGCCTTATGGTTAAGGCCTCGGATGAAATAATTGAGTTATGTGCCGGTTATGATTTATCGAACTCAACTAGTTGCCGTATTTGTGTTAAATTCATGATAAATCGCATGCTACTCCGATTGATGTGAAAGTTTGTGTGTTATTTCCTCTGATGATTATATAAGTCGTGTAAAAGTTTCATAATAAAATACTAACTGGAGCTATTTTAACTAATTAATGTGATTTCTGGACAGAATCGTGTTAATTGCATTGTAAAGTTTAGTTATGCTCCATATTTGTTGAAATTTTAGTATGTTGTCGATCTTGCTTATTTACATGTTGTGTAAAATTTTTAGAATTTTCGGACTTCATTAGATAGGGTTAAAAATTGTTTTATATATTTCGCCGAACCGTAAATTAATTATGATAAATCGACATAGTTTTGTAAATTGCTGACTTTTGGTTTCTGGACTTATTTTGTGATGTGTCTCATGATGTAAAAAGATCAGATTTATTTGAGCTCATTTTGGTTTAGATATGATAAAAATTCAAATTCTGCAGAATTTTGTTTTAATTTTTAAAATTTGTGTGTTTAATGTTAGTAGCTGAAATTTTTATATGTTGTCACTAACATGTTGTTTCTGCTTGTGTATAAAGTTCAAGTCATAACTCGTTCATTAGGTCAGGTTTTGAATTTATGCCCGTTTTTGCTGAAATCTTGTTCGAATTTTACAAAATTGAGTTTATTGAGTAAAAGACTGAAACTTGGTGATTTTACTATGTCCAGGGAGGTGAATTTTGTGTTAAAATTTCAGAGCCTAACTCGTTGGTTTGCTGGACCATCTTGAATTTGTGATTTCTCGGCAATTATTTTCAATGTGTAGTAAGTTTATTAGCCGATTGTATGTTGCCTTGTTGTTTGATTTGACCATCTCTTATTTGAAATTGTGTGCACTCCAATAATTGGTTTGGTCAAGTCTATGTCAAAGAGTTCCAAAGTCCACAGGACTTCACAACGAGCTTAGTCGAATCAAGTTCGACTAAGTCTAATTGTGATTTTCTTTTTAGGTCAAGATAAGGTGTTGATTTTCGTATCTTGACTTAATGTAGGTATTTTAAGATTTTGACCTCACTCCTCATTCCAGGTTCGTGATTGTGAATTTCCGCTTCAGGTGGGTACATTTGTGTTGTATCAATATTTATCGCACTCTTTATTCGTATAAAAATTTCGTTTGAAAATGTTGTATGTAACGCCCCGATCAGAAATAATATCAGAACGGTTTCACTGCTTGACTATAAGTGAAATCCTTATTTTCAGAATATTCCGAGATTATATTTTATATGCTTAATTGCTCATTTATATCATGAATATGCTCGAAATATCGTTCGTTCATGCCAAACCCTAGCCTCGAGCCCTAGTCTCGCACCAATTATTCCCAAGCCTTAGTTGCACAACACTTGAATTTATCTAAGTGTAGAAAAGTGCCAAGCCTAGCCCTAGAACCCTAGCACTCGGCTCAAGCAAGTGTCGCGAGTCCACTCGCGGGCCACTCGTGCCCAAGGACCCCGAGCCGTGCGAAGCCATTGCACAACCATAGTCAAGCATTTACATATTTTTCCTAAGTGTTGGTGCATCATTTTCAGCCTTAGAACTAGTAGTATCCTCAGCCCAAGTCAATTCACACGCACAGCCCAAGCAATCCCGCGCCTAGCCAGCAGGCCTCTCGCGCCCAGGCCCAGTGCCGTGCCCGCGCCCAGCAGGCCCAGGGCCAACGTGCCCAGGCCCAGCGCTGGCAGCGCGACAGCCCACCTTCTTGAGCCCAATTCTTGAAGTTTTGGCCCATTTTCCTCAAGACCCAAGACATGCGTGTATTAAGGACTTAAGGAGGGTTACTTTAAGCTTAAGTTTCCCTATGAAAGATTAAGCCACAATCAATAGTCCTTAGCCTAAGTTAGTGGAGTGCACATGTGATTATTTTAATCTAATGTGTAAGGGATTGTCTCCCACTCATGACCAGACCTGACCTGACTTATTCTCTCAGCATTTGTGCCCTGAGAAGCTCTCCAAAAACCATGCAAGATGCTGCCCATCAGCTCCCAAGTCCCTATTTCCATGTGGAGTGGGAAAATCCACTTAAACCTTGTCCCCCACACTCCACCTTGTGCAATCCGCCCCACCATCCATTTAAACACCATTCTTCAGTCATTTTAGACCCTTAGACACTTAATAGTTCGAGCAATATTGAGAGGAAACAAAGGAAAACCGAGAAGGACTTACCTTGCCCATTTTGTGCGCGCCTAGCCCGAAAAGAAGGAGCACCGAGGTCCAGCTTGTTCCAGCCATTTTCCATCGAGGTCCATCCATTTCAAAGTGTTTCTTGGACATTTCTAAGACTCTCATTCATCCAAGTTCAGCAAAGTTTCCCCCGAGTCAAGTCCTAACCTTTCAAGGCCTCGAGCGAGCCCTAGCAAGGTCCATAGCACTCATTTTCGATTTCGGTGAAGGTTAGCTCGAGCTATCTTTTTCCCTCAGCCTATTCATGATATTTTAGGATTTTTCACGAAGAAAACTTAAGCCATGCACGTGAAATTTCATGAGTTTCAAATTTTAAGAGTTAAATGCCTTAAAATGGGATTTTTAGTTTCATGCATGCTTCGACCGAGATTGCTAGCTTAATCCTCCTTATATATCATGAGATTGATGGTGTATAAATTTGAGCATGTTTGGAGTTCGTTTGTTCGGTCAACTACTTCATGATTTTATGTGAATTTTCACTTGCGAGCCCAAGTTTGTTGCATGCGATTTTAAGCTATCGTTTCAGCCTCATTAGTCATGTTTTATGTTGTTTAGTACTCGCCATTTATCATAAGTTCAAGAATGAGTAGTTGGTTTGGTGACTTAGTGCTCGTACGTGCCTTATTAGCCCTACCGAGCCACATGCATATTGACCCGAGGTCTCATAGCATTTTCTTGCATTTTTATGTCTATTGTATCATGTTGAAGTGATATATCTTGCATGTCTCCGGATAAGTAGCCGGATGACCGGCAAGGGCTGGCCATGGTCACTGGCCGCGCATATCGCGCGCGCAGTGCCTGGCTGATGAAGATCGCATGTCCCGATTGCCGATATGCCACACACTCGTGCCTTGAACCGACGATAGGTGTCTCGGAGGTTCACACACCTCGCCCCTCGAAACGGAATAAAATTGCAAAAGAAATCAAGAAGAAATCTAAGGCAAAGTGTTTGAACAAAAGTTCGGTCTTTTATGATGATCTTGAATGAATAAAAATAACAAGAGGAAGGGCCTTTATATAGGCATCAAATAGATCTAGTCCTATTCTAGCTATAACTCTAAGAAAGCAATAAAATATTAAGTGTCCTAAAAAATCTAGAAATATTATGAAAAGAAGGTAACTAAATATCTAAAGGATCCTAAGTAATCTTGTCTTGCACTCCAAGCAGAGAACCCTAGCTGCCGCCTCGGATCCTCACTGCCCGCGCGCATCTTGCATTAGTCCTCGAGGACTAAGGTCGCGCCGCCCGCTCCCGCGCGTGCCTTCCCGCCATGCGCATTGCGCGCACCCGCGTCCCCCGCGGCTTCTTTGCGCACATCCCTGGTAGCCGCCGCGTTGTAGCGCCCCAAATCAGTAATAATATTAAGAATGGTTTCACTGCTCGACTATAAGTGATATCCGTATTTTCAGAAAATTCTGAGTTATATTTTATATGCTAAATGCTCACAAGGATAGGTTATTCTTTGGAATATTTCTATATTAAGTATAAGTTAAGATTAATCCGTTAATTTGGGTTGTTAAATAATAGCAAGTCAATTCGAGAAATTATCGGCCTTGAACCCTAATTTTGGTTTCGAGTCACTTTCTAGTAAATTCTCGAGCCTAGCCAAGTCTTGATATTCTATACTTGGAATAATTTTCTAAGTCCTGGAATATCAAGAAGTAAGTCTCGGACATTTTAAAATTGAGCCCTAGTCCTTACCCGAGCCACTCGTGCTTGTCCCGAGCCCCACGCCCTTAGTCGCGCCCAAGCGGATGTTAGCCGAGCCCAAGGCCATGTCCTAAGCCTTAGCATCACTTTGCAAATTTTTCTTGGTGTGGAGACCCTTACCTAAGCCCTATACTCGGCCCAAGGCCACCAGCACACGTGCAGCCCACTAGCACACGTGCAGCCCACTTTCCCGCGCCAGCCAGCAGCCCACTCGCGCCATTCATAATTTTCGGCCCACTTCTCTCATGACCCAATTCAGGCGTGTAATTAGGACCTAATGAGGGTCTAATTAAGCTTAAGTTGCCCTAACAAAAGATTAACCAAAGGCACCTAACATGGACAATATTTAATTAGTAATGCATGAGGAATCTTTCATTTTTTAATCACTTGTGCTTGTCCTTGTCCCCCACCCCCGGGCCAGACCTGACCTGACCTCTCCACCATGATTTTTATACTCTAAAATAAGCTCAAAGATCGTGCAAAGGTCACTCAAAGTCATGCAAGACCTCAGCAAGTCCCTTGGTGCATGAAGTGTGGCATATTCCACTTGTTTGGTCTCCCACCATTTCACCTAGCAACCTCCGCCTAAACCATTACTTAAGGAGCCTTCCTCAGTCCCTTCTAAGACCTTTGACACTTAGAAGCCCGACCAATACTTGGAAAAATTAAGAGATAGCTCGAGCACAATCTCAACTGCCACTTGCGCGCCCGAGTAGACCCGAGAAGGAGGAGCAGCAAGGTTCCGCGACCTACAGCCATAATCTTTCGAGGCTTAGCATATTCTAAGTATTACTTAGATTTTTCTAAGTATTTTGGAAGAGAAAGGCCCGTGCAAAACGCATCCTAAGTCCAACCAAATCCCTAAAACCGAACATAGCCCTAGTTTGATCCCTAACTCGAATTCTCCACTTCCAGTCGAGGTAAACTTGTGCCTTATGAGTTCATAAATTATTTTATGACATATTATGATTTTTCATGAAGAGAAACCGAGCCATGCATGTGATTGTATGTGAGTTCCGAATTTTTGAAGTTAATATCCTTAAAAATGAAATTTGAGTTCCATGCATGTTCAAGTCGAGTTTGGTTGTTTAATCACCCTTAAAAATCATGTTATTGATGATGTTAAAGTTTGGGTAGGTTTAGAGTTAAGTTGGTTGGTCAAATCATCCTTAAAAATATACTATTTTGGGCACCCGAACCATAATTCCGTGCATGCAAGATATGACCTAGGTATCAGCCCACATTGTCATCATTTTTGATGTAGTATATTCGGCCTTGAGTGGTTTTGTAAGTTATGTATGTTGGTTCGGACGTCAAGTGCTCGTACGGGCCGTATAAGCCCCACCGAGTAGCATGCACGTGGACCCGGGTTCCACTAGTGTTTTATGTGATATTTTGTCTATTTTATCATGCTAAGTTGATATGAGTTGCATGTCACCGGAAAATGTTGCCGGAGGTCCGGCAAGGGCCGGCCTTGGTCACTGTCCGCTCACATAGCGCGCCAGTGCCCGGCCCAGTGCCAGTCTGTGCCCGCGCCAGCGTGCGCGAGGCACCAGTGGCCTTGACCGCGCCGAGGCACCAGTGCCCGCGACCGCGCGACAGCAGCGCCTGTCTGCGTGTTCCCCGGGCCAGTCCCAGTCCCAGTAGCCCCAGCATGCGTGGTCACGGCACCCAGCGTGCACGACCCACGCGCACGAGGTCTCGCGCCAGAGCCTCGTGCCAAGTCCAGTGCTGACCCAGCCCGGGTAAGCTAAGCCCAATGGCCTCAGTGCGTGCCCCAGCAGCATGCCCGAGGGGCCTCTGTCCGCGCCTTCCCCGTGTCAGCAGCGTCTGGCCAGCGCCTGTCAGTGCCCAGCCGCACGACAAGGCCCCAGTCCTGTCTCGGCCGTGCCCAGCATGCACCCGAGAGGCACCAGCCGTGCTAGCAGCATCTGGCCGTGCCCGTCCGCGCCAGCACGCGCGTGACCTAGTCCAGCGGCACTAGAGACCGAGCCCGACCGCACCAGACTAAAGCCTACGCAAAGATCATTTTGCTCTGATTTTTTGTGGCCGTGCAGTGTTTTTTATTTTATTAAAGACGAGTACAACACCCTCATTACATAATTAGAAAAATCATAAAATATTTATTTTCACCTGATTTTAAGGCAATATTACCTCTTATTTTTTTAATGTCATTTTGACTTTATTAACAATTAACCAAATAAATGACATTTTGGATCTTTTGTACATATTTTTCAATTATTACCCTCATCTAGCTAATAAATACACTACGTCTTTTCATATTCACTATTCATATTTTCTCAAAACATTCATCTTTATCCTCCTTAATGAGGGTTATTAGTGACAAAAAAAAATTTTCCTCACAACATCCATCTCTATCCTCATTAATGAGGAGTTGTTATTGAAAAAAAAATTCTTAATTACTGTACAACTTCTCAAAACGACACTTATTAAAACTAGGAGGGAGTATAAATTTTAGATACCACCAAATAAAAAGTTAACTTTTTCATCTCATAAAGTGCGAAATAAATTATACGATAAGTATGCAACAAACAAAGAATGATATTTGATAAAGTGCGAAACAATTATACGATAAGCTCGACATACAGACGAATATAATTGATAAAATGCAAATCAATTATGCAACAAACAGACGAACATAATTGATAAAGTGTGAAACAATTATGCGATAAACTATGCGACACACAGAAAATAATTGATAAAGTGCGAATTATTTATGCGACAAACAGATGAACATAATGATAAAGTGCGAAACATTATACGAAAAAGTTATGCGACAGACAAGCGAAGATAATTGATGAAGTATGATGCGATAAACTATGCAGCAAGCAAACAAACATAATTGATAAAGTGCGATATGCGACTGACAGACGAAGATAATTGATGCCTAAAGTTATGAGACAAACAGGAGAAGATATTTGAAAAAGTGGGAAAACATTATGCGAAAACATATGCGACAGACCGGCGAAGAAGATTGATAAAGCGAATTCCCTCACTTCGGTTCGGTCAGTCAGACTCGTAGCAGCTAATCCCCTTCTCTTTGTAACAGTAGCTTCGCAGCCGGTGTAGCTAAACAACTCTTGGCCATAGCGGCCTTGAGCGTCTTTTCCTTACGCTTTCTCAACATTCTTCGCCTCCTCTTCATCCGGATTGTGAAGATGTAGCGATACAGTGCTAGGAGGGTGCGATGGAAGCAAAAGAAGCTGATGGAGTCTCGTTCTTGGAAGGAGATTCCTGCTGATCCATTCATAATAGGGGTTGGACATTGAATACACCAAGCTTGTATTCATTCAGTAATTCTACCCCTTCTTCATTCTTGGACCTTGTTCCTACATGACCCGATCAATTCCTAAAGCAATTTAATTCACACTGGGAAAAGATTCAAAAAAGATGTTAGTGTGATAGCTTGGAGGCTTTAGCCTATATTATTTATAGCATAGCTCAACGAAGCGGGTTGGAGACACCTCAGCTCAACTTACAATACAAGTAAAGGGCGATCCTGAAAACCATACCCGAATCCAGCCTTCTTTGAAACTGATAGTACAGTACGCTGAGATTGGATGAAGGCACTGAAAGTGAAAGGACGAATCTAAAGTCAAAGATTGAATTTCGCAATAGAATCTAACGGATTCAAGAGCGTCTGTGAAAAAGAGAAAGCCCGGACCGGTTCAGTAGACGGTGTAGCTAAAGCTTCGGTGTAGCTACTGAAACCCATACCTACTGTTTAAAACCCTTGCCTTAGCGCGTTACAGCTTCGGTTTGTTCCATAACTTCAGTCCTCAGTGCTAATACCCAAGCTTCGATCGCTCAGTCAGCTTCGGAAATATTTATGCGTGAAGATATACGACAGACGGGCAAAGATAATTGATACAATTCGAAAACTTGTGTGAACAGTTATGCGACAAATAGGCGAAGATAATTGATAAAGTGCAAGATATTTATGCGAAAAAAGTATGCGACAGACAGACGAAGATAATTGATAAAGTTTGAAATAGTTATGCGAAAGCTATGCAACAGATAGCCGAAAATAATTGATAAAGTGTGAAATATTTATGCGAAGAGCTAGGGGACATGCAGGAGAAGATAATTGATAAAGTTCGAAAACTTTATGCAAAAATCTATGCGACTGATAGGCGAACATAATTGATAAAGTGCGAAATGTTTGTGCAAAAATATATGCGACAGACAGGCGATAATTGATAAAGTGCGAAATAGTTATACGAAATGTTATGCGACACGTAGGCAAAGATAATTGATAAAGTTGGAAATATTTATATAATAAACTATGCGACAAACAGGAGGAGATAATTAATAAAGTGAGAAATAGTCATGCGATAAACTATGCGATAAACAGACGAATAAAATTTATAAAGTGCTAAACAATTATGTGATACGTTATGCAACAAACAGACGAAGATAATTGAACAGGAGAAGATAATTGATAAAGTGTGAAATAGTTATGCAATAACATATACGACA
>BKCP01005639.1:258530-271531 GCA_008636005.1 Striga asiatica
GTGAGCCCTAGGAATCCGCACAACTGCGCTAGGCTTGTCGGTTTCGGCCAGTCGACCATAGCCTCAATCTTCCTTGGATCAACTTTTACGCCATCATGAGAGATAAAGTGACCAAGATATTCGACCATCTCTTGCCCAAACGAGCACTTGGATGGCTTGATGTGGAATGAGTTGGCCTCCAAGATTTTGAGTACCACACGTAAATGCCCAATATGCTCGGCCCATGTCTTCGAGTAGACCAGGATGTCGTCAAAAAATACTAAGACAAACTTGTGCAGATGGTCTTTGAAGATGGAATTCATGGCAAACTGAAAGGTGGATGGGGCATTGCACAGCCCGAATGGCATCACCAAATACTCGTAGTGCCCTTGGTGCGTGCGAAAGGCCGTCTTTGGAATGTCAGCCTTGTGTAGTCGAATCTGATGCTACCCGACCCTAAGGTCGAGTTTAGAGAAGTAGCGTGACCCTCCTAACTCATCGAGCATGTCATTGACATTTGGTATGGGAAAGCGGTCCTTGATTGTCGCGGCATTCAGTGCTCGATAGTTAGTGCAGAACCTCCACGTGCCATCTTTCTTCTTTGCTAGTAGTACCGGTGATGAGAACGGGCTTGAGCTATGTTGGATGAGCCCGGACTCAAGCATCTCTCCAACTTTCCTTTCAATCTCTGTCTTCTGAAAGTGTGCGTACCGATATGAATGGACGTGTACGGCATGCTGTTCATTGGTTAAGGGTATACGGTGGTCGAACTCCTGGTGTGGAGGTAAACCATTAAGCTCACCCAGTACACGACCGAACTCCTCAAGTAGACCGCGTACCTCCTCTTGTTGCTGCTCGGCCTCGGCTATGTGCGCGCTCGTATGCTCGACTACTACGGCGAAGATATGGCCGCCCCCGCGCCAAACCTGCTCTATGCTTTTGAGACCAACCTCCTTGGTCCCACTACTCTCGCTAGCCTTCAGCGTGACCTGTTGCTCTCCTGCTTTGAACTTCATGACCCCAGTTTGGTAGTTAGCGGTCACTTCTCCCAATCCTTCGAGCCATTGGACTCCCAACACCACGTCGGGTCCAACCAAGGGTAGTGCGTAGAGATCGACCTTTATGGTGACTCCTTGTAATTTGATTGGCACCCTGCAATAAGACTCGGTGCACCTTAACCGTTTACCATTGGCTACTCGGACCTCAAATGGCTCTATCGTCGTTGTTGACAATTTTAACTTTTGGGAAAATGTGGTGTTGATGAAGTCGTGTGATGACCCATTGTCCACGAGTACGACCACTCGGCGTGAGAAGCCCCGCAGCCGCTACTCGCCATGAGCCAACAGCAACTCCTCCGCGAGCCCATCTCAGCCCGCGACCAGCAGCCCTCCTCCGTTCTCGATTTTTTGGTGAACCCCTCCTTCGGCGAGCCTACTTCTCCACGTGAGACTCTCGCGGCCAGTAGCCCCCGAGCTTCCTTTTCTCGTTCTTTTTCTGAGTGTTTCCCGAGAACGATACTTAGGCTTGAACCCCATCTCATTCAATTTCGTGTTATGCGATGATATGACTTGTTATTTGTTATCGTATTGTTGCTCATTATTATCGAATCGAAAATAAATAATAATTCAAGTGAAAGTTATAAGATTTTATCTTCTATCATTTTTAATAAGACCGAGTTGGACCTTGGACAATGTGTTTTATGATTTATCGAGTGTTTAAGTCTTAAAGAATGGAAATCGAGGCTTTCTTAACTTATAAATTACGTGATTTTGAGGCTATGTTGTTGTGTGATAGTTTTGAGTTGATGAAGGCATGAAAATTCAATTTGCGAGCCTCAGTTTGCGCTCTGTTTTCTCCGACCAAGAACTTATGTTTTGGACAAGTGTTCTTCATGAATTTTCTAGTGCTTTGAGTTAGGTTTCAGTTAGTTTTGGAATTTCATGATTTGAAGTTGAAATCAATTTGATATGAATTTTCAAAGTTAGACAAGCATGCAGTTTTTCTATAAACTCGGGCTAAGACCTTGCACTTAATTCACTGCTGTTTTAGATGGACTTAGCGTGCCTGAATGAAAATTTGTTCTTCATGAAAAATGTAATTTGTTGTTATCTGCCTGTGCGAATTTGAATTATGTAATTTGGAGTTTTCGTTGATTCTATATGATTTTTCTAAGTGGGATGTACCCTCAGTTTTTATGAAACCAGGACTGTGTTTATGCATTGAATGTGTGCTCTGTTTTGATAAACCAAACATACTCGTATGAAAAGGTTCTCTTCATAACAATTGCATATTCTATGTGTAGATCCTGTAGGCTTTGAATTTGTATAAATTGGAGTTGTGTAGCTTGCGTTGTTGACATTTTACTAAAGGGCTATCTATTCGAAAAGTAGTTCTCTAGACTGCTTTGTGAACTGAATGTTTATTACTTAACCTCATTGATAATGTCATATTTGCCCAATGGAGTCTTCAGAAAAGGTTTAGGAAATTGAGTTAGCTACCTTAGAGTTTTTGAATTTCAGTAATATCATGTTTGTAGATCCTACTATCTTGGAATTACTGAAGTGTTGTAAGTTGTTCTTTTCCTTTCCGGACTGCAGCTATGTTTTGTGTTGTTGTTGATTTATCTTTTTGGCGATGTGTGAATTTTCTAAAGTTGTCATCACAAAAATTGTATATTTATTTCTTACCTTTCTATGAGTACCAGATTCATATTTTTATCATGACTTTAGCTCGACTTATTCTCAAAATACTGCCATCCTGTTTGAATGTTGTTGACTACACCCTTTTGTGAATGTTTGTTAATTTATCATGTAGATAATGACCTCTTCTGATTTTAAGTTGTTCTTGAGAGTTGTAGACCTAGGTCTTAGGAATTACATGCCACTGGTTTCATGTTATTTCGACTTATGTGCTGCAAGTTGTGATCATTTATAAATCGCTGCTCATATCATGTTTTACAAAATCACTGGTTGATTTTCGAAAATGGCACGCACTATTGAAATGCACGTTTATATGACCTAAGTGATATCTTTCTTGATCCATGTAGTATGTTTGATCCTTAAATGCCCTAAGAGTTAAAAGTTAAGTAAGACAAGATATCCAAAAGTTAAATGCCCTTAGAATTCCATGAATTGAAGGTCTGTAACTTGAGATATTTAGGAATTTCTAAAGTGTTAGTATGTGATAAGTTGTTTTCAGGCAGGTTTCTTATGCTTAATGTGTTATACTTAAACTCGATGATTATGACCTTATTTGGTTACGTAGTCTTCATCAAAGTTGTTCCTTGTTGAGTTGGCTTTCCAGTGGATTTTGAATCTTGTTGATATCATGCCTGAAGCTTTAGATATTTAGAATTTGCTTAAGTGCTGCAGGTGTGAGATTCGTTTTGCTGGCAGTGTATATGCAATAGATGTTTGAGGTTCCAATCATATGATGCTGACATTATGTGTTTTAGATGTCTTCATGAGAATTTCTTATTATTGAGTTAGCTACATTTCGGTTTTTTAAATCTCCTTGATAGCATGTCTGCAGCTTCAGTTATATTGAAAATACTGAGGTCCTGTCAGTCAATTGTTTTCAGTTTATTTTACAGCAAGTCTGTTTCATATGTTTGATGATTTAGTATTGCAGAAAATGCTTATAATGAGAAAAGTGAAGTTTATATTTCATGTAATTTCTTATGTTTATGACTTATTGAAATTGGGGCTTAGGAAACAGCTATCCACCTTTGATCAATGTTGAACTCTAGTGGTATAGAGTTAGATTTTGACTTTAGAGGGTCATTGTTGTGAGTTCTCGATATGTTGTTATCCAGTTAAGTGTCGTCCATAGCATCTTCTCGCTATTGGACTCTATCCAGTGTCCTCGAGTAAGGACCATTCGCGAGCCATCTTGAAATAGAAGGCTTAAATGGGGAAGCACCGAAGAAATCCCAAGTGTGTGGATTACTCGGAAGTGTGTAACCATAGCACCCAGTCAATGAAAACTGGGAGTGAAATCTAGTGTGTGGCACTGTCGCAACTCTCGAGGACGGTTAAGCCTCGAGAAGGGCGATGGTTACCAATTCCCGTGCGAAACTGAGCAGAAGTCATATGACTGATACTTGGGTGAAAGACTACGACATTGCTCGCGGAAACAAGTGGACCTATCTGACACCGCGTGAATAGCTTATGCCACGATTACAAGACACGCGCTTATGATGAGGATAAAAGGTATGTATGTACGTTGATATGCAAGCCTTCGTTACACTATATGGCTGAGATTTAATAACCATGTGTGTATATAATGATTGTAAGTTGATGTTTATGCATGATTTATGTTTATAAGTATTGTAATGGATGAATATGAAAGCAAGGTTGAAAAATGTTGAGGAATGATGCTATATGGCAGATTTAAGTCTCAGTTGTGATTCAATTCTGTCCTCCAATAACTCGTTTCTTGGAGGAGAGTTCTTCTTATGAATTAAAGTACTACCAGTTATCTATCACTGAGAGTTGAAATTTTTGAAAACGAAGTTGATTTTAATTTTATATGAATTTTTATAGATGGACTGTACATGCTGTCTTGTTGATGTGCGGCTGAGTACTTGTGTGCTTGATTTGACCTTCAATAACTCGTTTCTTGGAGTTGAGTTCTTCTTGTGAAATAAAGTATTTTTAGTTGGCTTTCCGTAACACTTGGAATCTTTAAAAAAGGAAATGAATTGTATTTTAGATTATTTTTGTAAGTCAGCTATATATGAAGATTCCAGAATTTATGGCAGTGTACATGTGTTCAATGCATGATCTATTTTCGAGTAGCAAATGTGTTTATATGAGAAAATGAACAACATGGAAATGGTGGCATTTTAAGTCAGATTCCTTATTATTTTAGAATTCCATGAATTGAAGGTCTGTAACTTGAGATATTTAGGAATTTCTAAAGTGTTCGTATGTGATAAGTTGTTTTCAGGCAGGTTTCTTATGCTTAATGTTTTATACTTAAACTTGGTGATTATGACCTTATTTGCTTACGTACTCTTCATTAAAAGTTGTTCCTTGTTGAGTTGGCTTTCCAGTGGATTTTGAATCTTGTTGATATCATGCCTGAAGCTTTAGATATTTAGAATTTGCTTAAGTGCTGCAGGTGTGAGATTCGTTTTGCTGGCAGTGTCTATGCAATAGATGTTTGAGGTTCCAATCATATAATGCTGACATTATGTGTTTTAGATGTCTTCATGAGAATTTCTTATTATTGAGTTAGCTACATTTCGGTTTTTTAAATCTCCTTGATAGCATGTCTGTAGCTTCAGTTATATTGAAAATACTGAGGTCCTGTCAGTCAATTGTTTCCAGTTTATTTTACAGCAAGTCTGTTTCATATGTTTGATGATTTAGTATTGCAGAAAATGCTTATAATGAGAAAAGTGAAGTTTATATTTCATGTAACTTCTTATGTTTATGACTTATTGAAATTGGGGCTTAGGAAACAGCTATCCACCTTTGATCAATGTTGAATTCTAGTGGTATAGAGTTAGATTTTGACTTTAGAGGGTTATTGTTGTGAGTTCTCGATATGTCGTTATCCAGTTAAGTTTCGTCCATAGCATCTTCTCGCTATTGGACTCTATCCAGTGTCCTCGAGTAAGGACCATTCGCGAGCCATCTTGAAATAGAAGGCTTAAATGGGGAAGCACCGAAGAAATCCCAAGTGTGTGGATTACTCGGAAGTCTGTAACCATGGGACCCAGTCAATGAAAACTGGGAGTGAAATCTAGTGTGTGGCACTGTCGCAACTCTCGAGGACGGTTAAGCTTCGAGAAGGGCGATGGTTACCAATTCCTGTGCGAAACTGAGCAAAAGTCATATGACTGATACTTGGGTGAAAGACTACGACATTGCTTGTGGAACAAGTGGACCTATCTGACACCGCGTGAAAAGCTTATGCCACGATTACAAGGCACGCGCTTATGATGAGGATAAAAGGTATGTATGTGCGTTGATATGCAAGCTTTCGTTACACTATATGGCTGAGATTTAATGACCATGTGTGTATATAATGATTGTACGTTGATGTTTATGCATGATTTATGTTTATAAGTATTGTAATGGATGAATATGAAAGCAAGGTTGAAAAATGTTGAGGAATGATGCTATATGGCAGATTTAAGTCTCAGTTGTGATTCAATTTTGGCCTCCAAGAACTCGTTTCTTGGAGGAGAGTTCTGCTTATGAATTAAAGTACTACCAGTTATCTATCACTGAGAGTTGGAATTTCTGAAAACGGAGTTGATTTGAATTTTATATGAAAATTTATATATGGACTGTACATGCTGTCTTGTTGATGTGCGGCTGAGTAATTGTGTGCTTGATTTGACCTTCAATAACTCGTTTCTTGGAGTTGAGTTCTTCTTGTGAAATAAATTATTTTTAGTTGTTCCGTAACACTTGGAATCTTTAAAAAAGGAAATGAATTGTATTTTAGATTATTTTTGTAAGTCAGCTATGCATGAAGATTCCAGAATTTATGGCAGTGTACATGTGTTCAATGTATGATCTATTTTTGAGTAGCATATGTGTTTATATGAGAAAATGAACAACATTATAAATGTGGCATTTTAAGTCAGATTCCTGATTATTTTAGAATTCCATGAATTGAAGGTCTGTAACTTGAGATATTTAGGAATTTCTAAAGTGTTAGTATGTGATAAGTTGTTTTCAGGCAGGTTTCTTATGCTTAATGTTTTATACATAAACTTGGTGATTATGACCTTATTTGCTTACGTAGTCTTCATCAAAGTTATTCCTTATTGAGTTGGTTTTCCAGTGGATTTTGAATCTTGTTGATATCATGCCTGAAGCTTTAGATATTTAGAATTGCTTAAGTGCTGCAGGTGTGAGATTCGTTTTGCTGGCAGTGTCTATGCAATAGATGTTTGAGGTTCCAATCATATGATGCTGACATTATGTGTTTTAGATGTCTTCATGAGAATTTCTTATTATTGAGTTAGCTACATTTCGGTTTTTTTAATCTCCTTGATAGCATGTCTGTATCTTCAGTTATATTGAAAATACTGAGGTCCTGTCAGTCAATTGTTTCCAGTTTATTTTACAGCAAGTCTGTTTCATGTGTTTGATGATTTATGAACTGCTAAATGCCATTATTTGTTTCTAATGTCTTCATGAAAATTGTAGAGGCATGTCTTAGGATTCATATGCAACTAGATTCGGGTTTATATGGATTATGTGTTGCATTTGGTGTCAATTTAAAAAAAGCAAAAATCGCTGCATGTTATTATATTTGCCAAATTGAGTTGTGAATTCTTAAAAAAAAATAAGAATCTCTTAGTCAATTTTCATGTTTATGTGTCCTATGTGACTTAATCTGATTAGTATTATAATGTTGGCTAGAAAACACTTGCGAGAGAAGCTTTCCGCTAGACCTCGAAGTGTGGAAGCTATAAGCTGTATATGTGGTCGAACTCGTTTAGGACCGCCGACACGATTAACTTCCTGAGTAAAAGCTGTCGTGACGGCCGACATTGTTAGTCGGAAGGGTCAAGCGAGCTAACCATTCTAATGTTCAGCGATGACTGCCGAGTTAGAATTTTTCCGGGCTGTGATGCCAATGTTCGAATTCTATGGGAAGTCTTGTAAGGAAACCTTTTTCTATCTGAGTACCTAGGAAACTATGGACCCAAAAATTGAAAATTTCTGGTATATACCTTGAACTGAATGCCGAACCTGGATGGGTGTAGCCACGCGAAGTGGTGGCCGAGCCTGCACGTCCGTGCTGAGAGACGTGAGGCCAACTGTAGTGGCCGACCGTTGACTCGCACGAGACCTGCCGCCGCCATCGCCGAACGCAGGAAATCCCCAGGCAGTGTGTACGGCAAAACCTTGACCTTGCATCTGGTCTCCGAACAGGTGCACGCACGCATCCCAGCGCCCCGCTTATGCAGCGCCAGTGTGTTGTGTCATCTCTCGGGTGACTGTGCATTAAACTCCGAACTGACTTTGTTCTTTTGGGTCGGTAAACCAGTATTCTTTGTTATGTATGTTGACCTTTGAAACCTTCCTCTCGAACTTTAAAATGAGGGCTTCAAGTTGTATGAAGTCTCTCGGGTGACAGTGTGTTGTGTCATCTCTCGGGTGACAGTGCATTAAACTCCAAACCGACTTTGTTCTTTTGGGTCGATAAACCAGTATTCTTTATTATGTATGTTGACCTTTGAAACCTTTCCTCTCTAACTTTAAACCGAGGGATTCAAGTTGTATGAAGTCCCTAACCACCAACTCTCGATATGTGAGGCTAGTGCGTATGCCGAGTTGTTCGTTGATGATATAGTCCGACTTCACGGGGTGCCCGTGGAGATCGTGTCTGATCGGTGACCCAAAGTTCACAAGCCAGTTCTGGAGGACTCTGCACCGAGCCATGGGGACGAGGTTGGAGTTCAGCACCACCTTTCACCCCGTGACAGATGGCCAGTCGGAGCGGACGATCTAGTACCTAGAGGATATTTTGTGGGCTGTGGTCTTGGACCGGAGCCTGACTTAAGAGACTGCCCTTCTGTTGGTCGAGTTGACTTATAACAACAGCTATCATTCCTCGATCAAGATGGTCCCTTATGAGGCTTTGTTCGGGCGAAAGGTCCGAACACCCTTGTATTAGGATGAGGTTGGGGAGAGGAAAATCATGGGTCCGGAGTTCATTCGTAGGCCTTCGGAGGCTGTTGAGGAGATCCGAAAGAATATCCGGTCTGCACAAGAGAGGCAGAAGGTCTATGCCGATCGGATGAGGCAGGAGCATGTGTATGCAGTAGGTGACCATGACTTTCTGAAGGTCTCGCCCATGAAGGGTGTGATTCGCTTCAGAAAGAAAGGGAAGCTTCGGCCTCGCTATATCAGACCTTTTGAGATCCTTGCCCGAGTCGGAGACTTAGCTTATCGGCTGGCTTTACCACCGGACTTGTCGGGAGTGCATGATGTATTTCATGTCTCGATGTTGCGTAGATACGTACATTATCCCGACCACGGTGGACTTTGGCGAGCTGCAGGTCGAGTGAGACCTTACCTATGAGGAGGTACCGGTAGCCATTTTAGACCAGAAGGTCCATCAGTTGAGGAACCGGGCGGTGAGTCTTGTGAAGATGCAGTGGAGCCGACATGATGAGTCCGAGGCGACTTGGGAGAAGGTGGTCGAGATTAGGAGGAGATACCCGAACTTCTCGTTTTGAGTCCCTTGTATTTTTCTTTTAGTTTTTAGTTTCTTTTTGATATAGGATATTATATACTAGGCCAGTCCTAATGGA
Source organism: Striga asiatica (assembly GCA_008636005.1). Lineage (NCBI taxonomy): Eukaryota > Viridiplantae > Streptophyta > Magnoliopsida > Lamiales > Orobanchaceae > Striga > Striga asiatica. The sequence continues at coordinate 267,799 of BKCP01005639.1, forward strand.
TAAGAGAGGAATATATTGAAGAATATGCCTACACATGGCTAGGACACGTGGCACGACGCTATTGGACAAGCCCAATTTGGGCCATAAGGTACACTCCCCCTATAAAAGGGGGCTAAGGTATTCCATTCTCACATTCTCTCGACATTCATAATTATACTCTTCAGATTTGGAGTGATTCTGACTTGAGCGTCGGAGGCCCGACGCCGGGACCCCTCCCGGCGTTGGGTTCTTGCAGGTCCCGTGGCCGTTCGAGTTGAAGGAGCCCGGTGAATCTTATTCATTTCATTGGCGCCGTCTGTGGGACCCGTGAAAAAAGCCAAACGGAGTTCCGACCGAAAAACTCGGGAAATTTTCTAGCAAGCTCCTTCTTCTCCACCGGCCGCCACCACCGCCGCCACCGTCGGCCGCCACCCTCGCCGTCGGCCGCCGAAAAACGTGCTCCGATCGGAAAATTATTTTCATCATTGGATAGATCTCTTCGAGGTGGATCTCCCCTTAAAATTTCATTCGAAAATTCCTCCGGGAAGACCGTCAATTTTGCGGTCAAAGTTTCCAGATCTAGTAAAAAATTGGTAAAAATCGTGCTTTCAAATGCATTTTCCCGACGATCCGGGAGGGCTATGAAGAATTCGAGGGTACCACCGGAATCCTCTCGGCGAGACGAATCTACAGCTACCGATCTTCGCCGGAAACCACGGCGGCTGCCGCCCTCCGCCGCCACCTCCGCCGCCGGCCGCCGCCCAATTTTGTCCGATAGGGAAAATTCTCATGTCAATGGAAAGCTCTTCTTACGCTCGTTCTCTCCTTAGAATTTCATGCGTAAATTCCTACGGGAAGGCCGTCAATTTGATGGTCAAAGTTCTTGGATCTAGGGGAATTTTGGTCAAAATCCGGTTATCTCCTCCAATTTTCCGGCGATGTCGGGCGGATCACTTTAATTCGACGGTACCATCAGAACCGCCTCTTCGACGCGCACATCTGTACGGTGATTTTTACCAGAGCCGACGGCATTTTCCGGCAACATTTTCCATGCCCGTCGGGAAGTCCCTGCCCGTCGGATCTGCAACCAACCAGCCAGCCCGTGTCCATGCCCGCAAGGAAGTCCAGTGCACGACCCAATTGCGGAGAAGCCCAGCGAGGAGGCGTCAAGCCCGTCAGCGAGCGGCCCAGGAGCAGTGGCCCAGAGTCAACCGCGGCCCAACTTCGCGAGGCCCCAGGAGAGGAAGGAAAATCTTCGCGGGCCATGTCCAGCCCGCGTCCCTCAGGTTTCAGCCCGCGCACAGCCCGCGTGTGGCCCGCGCGCCCAGCCCGCCTTCCCAGCCATCCATCAGCCCGATAGCACGGCCCAATTTCCATGAGCGTGGCCCAACAAGTATAGGAAAGGCCCAGTGAGTGCAGAAATGGCCCAGAATACTACTAAATTGATCCAACAGCCTGATCTAGTGCTCGAAATTAATTCGAGATGAGTAAAAGCGAACGGGAAGGTAATTTGGAATATCATTCCATGATGAAGGTATGGAGGGGATTTAAATTTTGAGCTCGAGGATTTTTCAATTGGTGAAATTGGAGTAAATATTTGATATATTCATGGGAATTATTAGACTTATCTATGGAGAATAATCGGATTTATTTGTGGAGCATTATATACCTTATACATGGAGCTCATTGGATTATTTGTGTAACATTATTTGACTTATGCGTGAAGCTTATATGATTTATTCATGGAGATATTTGGTTTATTGAGGAGTATTATTGGATTTATGGTGGGGTATTATTCGAGTTACTTGAGGAGAATTACTTGATTTGCTCGAGATATTATGTGATTCATTTGCGGAGAATATGTGAAATATTCATGGACATATCTGGTTTATTCATGGAGTTTATTTGATATACTCATGGAGTTTATTTGGGGAGAATATATTCGATTAGTTCGAGCAAAATTGTTTGATTTATCCATGGAGCCTATTTGATTTATTGGTGGAGTATTATCAGATTTGATTGGGGAGCATTATTTAATTTACTCGAGGAGATTATGTGATTTATGCGAAATATTATTTGATTTTTTCGTGGTGATATCTGATTCGATCGTGAAATTATTTGATTTGCTCGTGGAGATATTGTTTGGCTTATTCGTGGAGATATTATTTGATTTATTCGCGGAGAATTTAGTTGATTGAAAATAAATGCGGGTCGTGGTTTTGGATGACGGATATCCTGTGATTGTGTTTGAATTGACTATTCGTAATTTTTTAAGCATGTTATTACTCGAGCATGTCTTATATCGAGGAGATGGTGATGATTGTATTTGATCTCTTGTTTTTCTTGCTTGGAGAATTGCAAAAATGGATGATGAGAATATAATATGGATAATGATATCTCTTTGAATTCTTGTCGAGGAAACAACGAGATAATATGAGTCTCGACAAGCTATTGCGGACGAGTTGTGGAGCTTCGAGGACACAATAAACGAGCACGAAGCCATCAAAGCAGGATGATACGGAGGGACGAGTCTGGATGGTGCCGATCACAGGTGGCAATTTCAGAGGCAGAAATCATTCTCTTTTGGAGAGGTAGGATAATTGGGAGGGGCATTCGCGACTTTCAGGTATAAAATTAATCCCAACTCTTGTGAGTGGTCAAGTTCGACCAACTCAATATAATGAAACATTGAGTCTCTTAGCATTCTTTTTTGGAGTAATGTTCATTGTTTGAATATTCTGGGCGAAATATTGTTGAGATTGCGGTGTATGTGGATATGTCCGGAATTATTATTCGGGCGACTAACAAAATGCAGAAAATGAGGTGTACGTGGAGCCTCGAACAAAATCTGGCACGACTAAGGCCTTTGGGCTGGCCAGTCTCGAGCCGTCATGACTAAGGAGCTCGGTATTGGAAGTAATTCATTCGAATTTTTGTTTGGTGCATTCGTTTAATGATTGTTTGTAGCTGCAGAGTATGGTTTGTTGTAATTGCTTGTCGAATTCATGGTTTTGCGAAATTCTAGTCGACTATACATTTGAATGGGTGTTTATGCGAAATTCTGGTCGACTATACATTTGAATGGGTGTTTATGTGATTTCATATCGTGGTAAAGAGACTTGCATGTAGATTGTGGTGGTATAAAAGCATATGGACCAATATGATTGCTTTGATTCATTCGTCTTTTGTTATTATTGCTATCAGGATTGCAAATTGGATGATGTGGATAAAATGCAACTAATGGAATCTGTTGAATTATTCGAGAAAAATGCATGAGCAGGTGACTTGAATATTAGCTATGGTGAAGAGTGGGAAGCATGGAGCAAACAACAACTCAGGTTGTCGTGTACAGACATGAAAGGGAGGTCGAAAAAATGCTTGATTCTTTTTACTTTTATATCTTGTTCGATATAACTATGCATTGGATGAGACTAACGAAAATGATCAATTACTATTCTGTCTCGTGGTCTTTGGTGTGTTTCCTTGTCGACCTCAGTGGCAGGTCGAATTGTTCGAGCAGTTCGAAGACCAAAATCCACCATGACTAAGGCCTCCAGGCTGGGTGGTCACATGTAACGACCACTCCTTCGAGGGTGGACATGTGTTCGAAGACCAAAATCCACCACAACTAAGGCCTCCGGGCTGGGTGGTCACATGTAACGACCACTCCTTCGAGGGTGGACATGTGTTCGAAGACCAAAATCCACCATGACTAAGGCCTCCGGGCTGGGTGGTCACATGTAACGACCACTCC